>CAXIVR010000001.1:252122714-252269308 GCA_964035755.1 Teleogryllus oceanicus
TCTTCTGAAAACGGCACTTTTCGCTGCAGCATTACAATACTGCCTCTACATTACTTAAGTAATATATTAAGCACTATTATTATTATATTCTATATTATTATATACTATTATTCTATACTATTATATACTATATTACGTAAGTAATATAGAGATAAATTAACAACTGACTTTTGTTCTATTGTTAACGAATCTATTAAAACACGTGTAATACGACACCATCATAATCTTTGGTGAGAATGTATTAGTATGGTGGTCATTTTCAGTTTCTTCCGAAGAAATCTATAAACCGTACTGCATGAACTTTTTTGCGCAGGTGCCAAGTCGCCTCGCTCGGGCGCAATATGTCGAACTTCTCTTTCAGACTGAAAACTTCAGAAGTGTCCGTCCCTAAGCCTCCTCCCGCCGTCGGCTCGCAGACATTCCTCTCGGTTGGAAGGTTAATATAAGCGCTGTTTGCTGGAGCCGCTTGTTTGCTTTCGCCGGCCCCGCTGCCGTCGCCGACACCGAAGCCTCCCGCACCTCAACCTCCGCCCGCGTAAACCGGGAGAGGCCTCCGCCGTGTTCTAATGGAAGTTGGCGGTTTGGGAAGGATTGAAGGGCGGACTGACACAACGCGGCTGAGACCACACAGGCGCTGATGCAGGCTTTCGTGGCCGTTCTCACAATCGATCTGTGTGCCCCCGTATGGAGTTATTGAGAGTGATAACTGACGGATCTTGAGAGTATTTCACATTAAACCAACAAGAATCCTTAGTCCAGGAGAAAGGTTGTGATTTGAGAGTAAAGTATGTCATGTTGGACATTAGCTGTAGGTCAGGGGTGTCAAACTGTATTTTCTACAGGGTCATTTACAAAATTAAGGGCAATCTATCGGGCCGTGCTGAAAATAAATACATACAAAACGAAATCATAATAGGAATCTGTATTTAGTAACTAAGGTATTGATATTATCTGCATAATGATAATATTGTAATCAAATAATTTATATAGAATTGTCGAAAGGATCCGGAGACCTCACGACTTTTATTCTCGACAATATCTTCGTTGTCACGCGTCATATTCGTGGAAGTTGCTTTAATAATAGACTGGAGATGTTCCTCCATCAAGCTCTGAACCACGTTCATTCTTATTAACTTTCGAAATGGAAAATATTTGTTCACATAAATACAAACTATCAAATGTATACAAAATTCACGCTTCATGTTTATTTTTATGAGAATACTTTTCTAAATTCTTGATGTTTCGTATTTAGAGATTAATATTAATCTTATTAAATTTGTCTTTTAAAACAACTCACTGGAGATCTCTCTATTCCACTTGCAAACCACTTGGTGACTGTATCTTAAACATTAAAGGGATTTTTTGAAATTCTGTCTTCCTTATTTTGCAAAACCTTCAATGCGACTGCTAAATTACGAGGCCAGGATGTAACTTCATTTTCTGTGCACGTCTTCTTGAATTCAGTGGGAGATACAATTATTCAATAGTCGTCTCCATGTTGTTGCGCAGGAAGTAATGAGCCAAAATTTATTGCTTATTTATCTTTGAAAATAGATTTTATTACATGGGAGTTTTTGTTTTTTCTCCTTTCAAAATTCAAAATTTATTGCTTATTTATCCTTGAAAATAGATTTTATTACATGGGATTTTTTTCCTTTCAAAATTCAAAATTTATTGCTTGTTTATTCTTGAAAATAGATTTTATTACATGGGAGTTTTGTTTTTCTCCTTTCAAAAATTCAAATTTAAGTAGTATATGACTTAGTGTAGGGATCACAGAATTTTGAAAATGTGCACAATTCACTTCTCTCCATAGCACGTCATACGCAGTTTTGAACTTTTTTACGTAAAATAAATAAATACATTTGAATTACGATCAAATCTTTTCCATGCAACTTGATATTCACGTCGTTCGTATATTTAATCATGTCTATGAAGAAGGCACCATCAGGCCATCAGTTATCGTCATGATTGTTGGATAAGGCTTCCCTTTTAAATATATTTTAATGCATTATTAAGCACTACAAAATTGTATGCACACCACGGCATAAGATAGCTACATCACAGCAGCCAGATGCTCACGCAATCTGATAGCATCCGCTAGCCTCGACGGCAAATGCGGTCTTAATCTTCCTCAAATTTTTCGCACGTTAACGCCTTCAATGATTCCCTGAATTATAGGTCATTACATTTAGATGCTTTAACAAATTACGTTTATGTCACGTACTGAAATTCTTAAATTTCAATTTGTTATTCAACTACATATCTTATTTGGTTTTAATCAAAACATTTTCCAGGATTGCATAACTAAGAGGCTGCATCGGATTGGCTGAATGCTATCTGCGAGTTCGAGCCAGCTCTCGTCGAGGCAACACCTCCCCGAGCGCTCCGCACGCTTAACCTTTCGCGTTCAGTAGTCACAGTCTGAGTTATAGTATCAGCTTATCAGTTGTAACCTAGGACGCGCGCAGTGATTAACCGCACCAGCTCTGGGCGGCCCACGGCCAAAAATGCTGCATTGCAGCATGAAACCAATTTAACTGAAAAGTGAACGTTTCCGAGTGTATAGTGAAACCAGTGTCAACTTTGTGAAAGTGATCTCGTGATGGAAATATAAGTGCCACGAAGTAAACAGCAAACCGGCTCTCTGGTATCTCAAGCTATGAATGAAAGCAATCCCTCGCGATATGGATGTGGAAGAACTCATCCACCACCAGCAACTACAACAACAATTACTACTACAGCAGCAACAACCTCAACATCCACAAAATGGCTATACGCCATTACCGCCGCATTACCAACCAACGCAGCTCCGCAACATCAACAACCTGCAAGTGCAGCTCAAAACGTAAACATTAATGAAATTAACAACTCAACTCCACAAAGATGTAAGTACTTACCAATCTACTGAATCAGAAGAGCGTAAAGACTTAAAGGCACCATGATAGTGAACACGTAGGTTATGCCGTACCAGTGAGTAACAGATATGAACTACTTCAAACAAATGAACCAGTTAATAACAATATTCAACTAAATGAAAATCTAGCAACAAAAATAAAACCCCACCAATAATAATCACGGAGTTGAAAACTATAACCGCCTTATCAATGACATTAAAAGTGTTACCTCAGGAAAATTTCACAAAAAAACTGAAAATAACAATATTAAAATATTTTCCAAGAAATTAAAGACTTTCGTGATTTCAGACATTTCTGTGATCAAAACAATGTACAATTCCACTCCTATAGGGACCCTACAGTCAAAAATTTGCAGTTGTTCTCAAGGATGTTCCCATTACTTCAAAGACGAAGATATTATAAACGAACTCAAATCTAAAACTTTTCAGTATTAAAGTGCACCAGACTTTACAACAGATAAAACACCTATGCAAACAGTGGCAGTAGATCTTATTGACAATGAAGAATCCAGACAAATATTAAATCTTAGTGAGCTATATTATTGTAGAATTAAAGTATATATTAGAACTAATACACAGGGTCCAATACAATGAAAAAAATGTCAGCGTTATGGCCACTCACAAGCTAACTGCAGGCTCAGCCAAGATGCGTCAGATGATAGGTAATCATCATTACTCAGAATGTAAACTACCAAAAATGAAGCAACTCCCAAATGTGTTAATTGTTTTCAGAACCACACAGCTAATTATAAAGGATGTCCTACATACAAAAAATTATGCAAAACTTAAACAAAACCGTAAATTACAACTCTCGAAACACAAATAATAAACTACCTCTAAAATGAATACATTTAATCACTCGGTTCCACAATGCTGATTTTACACACAAAACTTTAGTCAACATTTTCCTCCACTTCCCACTAGACCAAATATTGCAAATTACACCCCAATTAACGCCTCAACTAATCAATGGAATAACCACACAAGTAACCTAGAAAATTTACTAACTAACATTATTACAAAGTAGTTACCCAAGTTCTGTCAACGCTAATGCCCCAAATTCAAAATCTTTTGTCGTCAATCAATCAACATGGATAATACAACCGCAATAAACATACTTACTAATCACTCCAACACAGTTTCCTCTTTTTTCCCAAAAAGTTCACTTATCTTAAATATAGATCTATGATAACAGTGAAGAATTTATGTTCTATATTTGGAAAAATTACAAAACTTCCTAAAATTTTTCTGCGTGTTCTACAATCCTTCAGAAAGCGATAAAAACAATAAATTTAAGAACCTCAATATTTACTTCTAACTTATATCCCTGCCTATTAGCAATATCACCCTACCAATCCAACAATCCAAAATGGATAATCCAAAGAGTTTAACTATTCTTAACTTCAATGCTAACGGTATTAAAAACAGGATACTCTCTTTCACCACTTCTTACACCATCATAACATTCGTTGCCTGCATCAGTGAAACCCATCTTGTTCCAAAGAAAAGCTAAAGTTATACGGCTACAAAATATATAGAAGTGACAGGTCCAGACTAATTGCCTCTGGAGGACAGCAATAGCTATTAATAGTAAACTAAAACACTCACAAATTCATTCACCTACAACAATAACCTTGAAACCAGCAATCCAAATTTATACCAATAACGGACCAATAAATATCATTTGCCGCCTACAGACCACCAAACCAAAAATTTCCTACTAATGAACTAAATGAAATATTTTCTACAAACACTTCAACTTTAATTTTTGGTGATCTCAACTGCAAAAATCAAGCCTGGGGGTGTAACTCAACGAATTACCATGGCAAAGACTACTGAAATACAGGCTTACCAACAATATATATATTCATGCTCCAAGTTCCCTACGTTCTTTTCTAACAATACAAATGTACCCCTGATATACTCGATTTAGTTATAACTAAAATTTCTACCAAACAATTCAACAAATAGTAATAGCAGAATTAGACTCAGATCACCTACCTATTAAAATTACCATTGACATATCAAATGACATATTCACCATCAAAACACCAAAATAAAAGGTTATACCAATTGGAACTATTTTAAAATGTTAATTAGCTCAAAACAATCTTTCCAACTCGTATACAAAATAATGATGATCTCAACAACTCAATCATGAATATCATTCAAACAATCACAAAGCTCACTCCGAATCAACTACTCCTCACATTACAACTAACAAACCAAATGCTGATGCACTTCCATATTATATCATAAATCACATTAAAACCAAACGGGCCATTAGACGCAAATGGATTTTTAAACCGAAACGCACACGACAAAAGAAACTAAACAAACTTACCAAAGAAATTAAAATCATGATTACCAATCACAAACATGTCAAATTCCAGCAGCATCTTCAACAACTCCACCCAAACTCTCGACAGCAATGGCAAACTATTAAATACTTCACTAAAGAGAAAAAACAATGTTCCTCCTCTTATTTCAAACAATGTATTAATTTATCCAGAACATCAAAAGCCGAAATAATAGCAAAACACCTCTCTGAAACATTCAAACCGAATTCAATAATTAACCAGCAATTCAATACAGAAATAACAGAATTTATGAAACAATCACAGCCACAGTTCCACACCTATTCATTTCATCTCCCAGTAGAAACCAAAAATCATCAAACAGCTGAAAAACAAAAAATCACCCGGACACGACAACATTACAAACCAAACACTTAAACAACTTCCCTTCAGCTGCATTGCAGCCATAACAGCCACCTTCAATGCTGCACTCCGAATTGGCTGCTTCCCTCAAACTTGGAAACACGCTATTATATTACCAATCAATAAACCAAAAAATAATCCTAATGACCCTTCAAATTACAGGCCTATTAGTCTGCTCCCAACAATAGCTAAAATTTTGAAAAATTAATTCTCAGTCGCCTAGTTCATTTCTTAAACTCAAATGACACCATACCAAAAACACAATTTGGTTTCAAACCAAATCATTCAACAAATCACCCTCTATTACGTCTAGTCGAACATATAGCAAATAGTTTCCATTCAAAAGAGCACACAATAGCAGTCTTTTTAGACATAACTAAAGCATTTGACAGCATTTGGCATCAAGGTTTACTTTATAAAATTCACCAACTAGGTACTCCTGATTATCTTCAAAATTATGCACAGTTATCTTACAAATAGAACTTTTCAGGTCAAAGTAAACCACATCCTTTCCAACACACAGCATTCTTGCAGGTGTCCCCCAAGGATCTGTACTTACACCCATTCTTTTCAATATCTATACAGCAGATCATCCCACATCATCAGATTCTAACATAATCCTTATAAGCAGAAGATACAGCATTATTCTCATCTCATCAAAACATTCTATTAGCATATGACCATATTCAATCCCACCTTCACCTCCACCACCTGGTTCCATAAATGGCGACTCAAGATAAATCCCACAAAAACACAAACAAGATTTTCACCCTCCGAAACCCAAAAACCCCTCCACCTTTAAAAATAAATAATTCACAACTCCCCTGGTTAAACAATTCCACACCCACAAAATATCTGGGAGTACTAACAGATAGACGTTTAACATGGAGCAACACATTAAGGCAGTATTACAAAAAGCAACAGCAAAAGCAGTCAAACTATATCCACTGATTAATTCCTCATCCACTTTAAAAGTTGAAACTAAATTTCTCCTCTACAAAAGTATTATCAGACCCACCTTGACATATGCCTGTCAGCCTGGATAAACGTTGCACCCAGTAATATAAACGCTTTACAAACTTTCCAAAACAAATTTCTCAGAAGACTCATTAACGCATCATGGTTTATACCCAATAAACAAATTCATTATGAATTCCAAATACCATCAATCACTGATCATCTGATCAACTTATCCTCCAAATTTTCAATCTCTTACCATCCTGCCCAAGTACAGCCCATTTTCAACTAGGACAACAAGCAAACTCCCCAAACCGAATCAAATCTAGATTTCCTAAAGACATTTTCAAACCGCCTTAAAAACAAAATCAACAAAATCTTTCAAACCTTTATACCTATACCAATCCTTACTCAAAAATCTTTCCACAGCTAATAAAAAATAAAATCAAATTACAATATTTTATATTACTTGCCGAGTAAGAACACTCGAAAAACTTTAGGAAGTTTCCATAATGTTAATTAATAAATAATGTTCTCACTTCTGTAAGGCCATATGGTCGATCGGATAAAAATAAATTTAAAAAAAAAAAAAAAAAAAAGCTATCTGCGCGCGAAACCGCCGCTTCCTCTCATTTCGCATTCACACCGAGCATTTCGCTGTCGAGCCATAGATTCCATACAGAGCAGACGCACGTCCCTCTCGCTCGCACTCATGTTGCATTTACTGTCTTCACACCAAAATGTATAAAGTATTCGTGTAAGATTTTTTTTAACGTGGCATTCTAACAGATCAGAGTATATCCTACAGAACTAATCAGTGTCATTTGAACTGCTGAGCCTTACAATCTGTTATGCCTTGTTGAAACCTGTGCACTAGTATACTGCAGAAAAATTCTTAATGTTATGCAACATATGAATGCCGTAAACTGTTAATTTAACACAGCAGTGATCTGGTTAATGCCATTCTCACCTTTGCACATTGTACTGCGTTTTGATCGTTTGTGCTCTGAACAGTGATTGATTGTGTAAATGATTCATTTAATTACATGCATATGGTTATGCACTGCGGCACGTTCTCTCACACTATCAGGTAGCCAGCTCTACTAACATGGCAGTGAACAGTGCGTTATTTATAACGGTGAGTATTTTCAACTATACTCTGCATGTCTGCTCGCCTTCCGGCGGGGAGTGATAGTATGCATTCTTGCGTGGGCCCAGCCGGCGCCGGTGTAAACCGGGCATAGCCTGGAAGGGTCGCTCCCGGTGACCTCTACGCCAGCGGCATCTGTTGCGTGAGCGCCCTCTGCATTTTATCACGCTGAGATAATCGGCGCTCCTTCAAGATATCGATCATGAATGATGTTCTTTTTTTCCTTACAGCATTATTGTAAATTCTAGTGCAATTTTCTACGTATTGTTCAATATCTTCATATTCATGCCATTCCTACAAACTGATGGTTTCAAAGCATGTTTTTAGAGCGTTTTACTCACGACTTATTATTATATTTAAGTTCAGCTACACCAATGCGTGTTCCTTTCATTTTATAATCTATGACTTCATAATTATTTGCATAATTTATGTTCAAGTATCACAATCTTTCCAAATCAATTTATTGTAATAATTATAACTTAATTATTCTAATTCTCTCCCTAATGATAGCAACTTTTCCCTGTAAATACAACTAATTGCAGGAATTCGGCACGTGTGCTCGCCATGTAAGTACATTGGCCCTTCAAGCTATCGAAGGGTAAGTGATCGAGTTGGTGAACTTATAGGTCACACCCTTCTAACAGTCCACAGCCAACCAATTCCATCAATGATAAAAGGGTTTACTTACGTTACTATAGAGACACTTAACTCAAAAAATTTTCCTAAGAAACCTCCACAACCAATCCTACGAACTACGGTAAATAGAGCACATAGTACTTTTCATCCAACTTTTGTAAAAACAACAGTGTACGGTATGCGAGTTAAACCTCTGATACTTATAAATTGTACTATCTTAAGTATGGATTTTATAACACGGTCAATTTCAAATCAACCTCCTCCAGGAGACACCGCCTTACTAGTACTGTCCGTGCGGGCGAGGTGGTTTGCGTACTTCAATGAAGTCGAGAGCATTACGGGGGTAGCGGTGCTGGGTGGTTGGTAAACACAGTACTGCTACCGGCGGGGTCACCCATACTGTACAGGTCTCGGCGGAGGAGTCAGACGAAGGGTTGTCTCACAACGTCCCGTTAAACAAATACCTCACTTATCCTAATTTCCTACCCCTACCCCATCTGCGGCACTGTCGATAGGGTCTCAATATGAAAATAATAGAAGCGTTCAAAGAAATTAAAAAGATGGAAATAGAAATTGCTGCGTTGTTAGAAACAAAGAAAAAAGGACAGGGAGTAGAAGATATAAAGACTACATCCATATATATATATATATATATATATATATATATATATATATATAATGGTGACAATAAAGAATTTAGAGCTAAGAAAAGAATTTCCATTGCTGTGATAAAGAAATATAAGCGTAACATTTAAGAGTTAATCATGTGTGAATGAGAATATTTTAAAAATTGATTTTAAAATTAAAGGTATTGAGATGGTAGTTATAGTGTATATGCTCCAAATGATAATTCTACTGAATTGAGAAAGATAGGTTTTTAATCAACTGACGACGGTCTTGCCTGGGGTACCAAACAGGAAGGACATATTTTTAGTGGAGATTTTAACAATAGAGTAGGATGACTTGCGCAAAAAGAAGTTGTGGGAAGATACGAGAAGAAGTGATAAATGGAAATGTGAACGACTAATAGAAGTATGCACCCAGTACAGTTTAAAAGTAGGAATATTTTTTAAACATAAAGACATTCACAAATTCACTTGGTCTAGAGGAACTAGTAAAACCATAATAGATTACGTTATCGGCAAACGTAACAACAAAATTATGGTGGAAGATGTTCGAGTCTATAGAGGAGCCGAGTGCAACTCAGACCATTATTTATTGAAATCAAAATTGTATGTTCCCTATGTAAACAAGACACCGCAATCAGAAATTCATGTCGCATCCAGTACCGTAGAAAAAAAAATACAAATGTGTTTGCTTGAAGATCGATCTATATCCTTCCTACACAAGCTCAGATTAAGTAAGAAACTGTTAGAAGTGAACCAAACAACTACTCAAACACTCTACGATGAAATTGTAGATGCCGTACATCAAGCAGCTTATGAGAGCCTCGGAGATATAAAATATTCTGGTAGCAAAGGAATAGGTGACTCATGGTGGAATAATTATTTCGCAGATAAAGTGAGAGACAAGAAAATTGTTTATAATACATAGTTAAGCAGCCAAGATATTGAAGACAGAAAACGGTATCGTCAAATTAGTAGAGAAGTTAAACAGGAGGTGAGAAAAGCAAAACCGAAGCATGGGAAAGAGTATGTGAAGATGTGAACAGAGTATAGGAAACAGTGTGCGAACTTTAGAGGTATTGTTGTATGGGAAATTATTAAAAACCCGACTGGAAAGAGACCTCATTGATGTCGAGGAACAGAGCGGCTGCCGAGCGGGGCGCTCATGTATTGATAACGTCTTTAGTATTAGACAGGTAACCGACAAACGTCTCGCCCATAACTCGGAGACGCACCTTGTGTTTATAGATCTGCGTAAGGCCTATGACACTGTTCCATTATGTAGACTCTGGATGGCAATGGAGAAACAAAATGTAAATACGCAATTGATACAAGCCGTTAAAGATTTGTATAGTGATAATACGAGTCAAATAAAAGTAGGGACAAACGTTACAGCACCATTTTCAATAAATAAAGGTTCACGACAGGGGTGCTGTGTAGCCCCGACTTTGTTTAAAATATATTTGAATGAAGCTCTGAGAAGATGGAGGAAGAAACATAGTAATATGGGTATTAAAATTGGTGACTATGTTATTCTCTCTACACTTCGCAGATGATCAGGTGTTGTTCGCTGAAGATGAAGACAATACATGCTGGGAAACTATAGAAGAACTCTCGGAATGGGGTTTAGAAATTAACCTTAACAAGACAGTATGGTTGTAGGAGGCTAAAGGTCTGAAACTGGATGATGGTTCGGAAGTGAAACCCCATGAAAAAAATGCACATACCTGGGTGCAGAAATGAATGCAAATGGAGGCAGTAACGGCAGTAATGGGAAGTAGCAAACAAAAATTGACAGCAATGGAAATGGACGTCTGGCACCGAAGTTGCGGACAGACTTTAATGGATAAAATTAAGAACGAAGAAATTAGACGTAAAGCGGAAGTAAGTTTTGATATAATTGACACCATAGAATTAAAAGACTAAAATGGTATGGGCACATGCAAAGAATGAACGAAGAACGCTGGCCCAAAATACTGTGGAAATGGCAACCAGCTACCCGTCGAAGAAGAGGAAGACCTAGACTTACATGGGAGGAGTAGAGAGGCAATGATGAAAGAGGATTGAAAAATGAACCGATGAGAGGATATGGAGGCTGGGATGCAAGAGAGACCCTAGGGTGTAATATAACTCGCCGTACTACTACTAATTTCAAATCAATGAATTTCAAGGTCAATGATCACGAATGATGCAGTAATTTCAACAAAATCACGTGGTATATTCTCTTTATTTTTGTCACAACACCGAATTCCTTCCTCACCATTAAGGAGCACCTCCGTAGTTATGCTGCAAATTTATTATTAAAATGCTGTTACATCATTTTCTAATAACAAAGAAACTATTTTGGCCATTCTTGAGGCGAAATTCTACAAGCGACGTTTCGAGGCTCTGTTTGCCCATCATGCCTCATTTATTACACAGGCGTGTCACGTAACTTTAGTACTGTAGTACTTTACTACTGTCATTTTCGAATGGTTGAAGTTCTTGTAAAGTAGTTTTCACGGAAGCGAATAAGGAAATGGGGCTATTTGATGCATGTATTTGTTTCCATTTTATCACTTGTATTTATGTGATATTGAGGTAATTTTAGTTTATCAAATGGAACTAGACATTTTTTTAGTCTGCCATGACGAGCATAAAAAGGCGAATCCAATGAAATATATTTTCATACGTTAGATAAAAAGCATTTTGGTAATTTTTATTTTCTGCGACTCGTATTTAACAGATATTTTTAATGTAATAGTACACCACGCCAGGTCCTGCAGCCAATTGCCAATTGTCACAATTGGCACGTCAGGCCAGTAGTTTCCGCAATGGCGCTGAGTCTTTGATATCTAATAAGCTTTGGAGACTGCCAAACATATTTTAATTAAATTTATTACTCAGTTTGAATTTTGTATAATATATAATAAGCCTTGTGATGGGACAAATTGAGCTTAAAAACATCGCTTGGTACAAATATTTATAAATGCATTATTAACTCAATATTTTATTGAAAGTTAAAGTTTTTTGTTCATCTCATGAATGGTCAAAATAATTTCTCTTGCAAAATTTTTAGAATAGACCTCATAATATGTTTTTACTATGATCGCTGAATAATTATCATTTGCGATTGTGTTGCATATCAACGAAACGAACTTAATGGTTCCTCACATACCTCAAAAGTTTCGTTAAGCAAGCTCACCGCATAAAAATGTCAGCAAAAAGCAAGCAGCAAGGAACAAACCATACTCTTTAATGTATTTCTTTAAATTGCTTGTGTAAATTTTGTGAAAAATCGCTAATTCTTGAAGCAATAGCGTTTTTGGTAAGGTATGTTTTGTATGATTTTCTTTAGAGATGAAAATGAAACAAACCTGCACCATGCAACTATTGATGAAATTATCAGCGAACGTTTTCGATGTCTTGGCGATATCCAAAGTATCATGAAACTGAATTTTAAAGCTTCATAAGTTTAAGTTTTATATTTAATAAAAGTCGACTGTTGACCTTGAAATTTAGATTTTAAAATATTCTCTTCTCTATTATATTATCTGTGTAACAATAAAATTTAAATATACAGGGTGAGTCACGTTAGCACCTCATATAACTTTTCAACGGTTCAAGTTATTGCAATGCAGATTTCACGACAGTGCATGAGGGAATGGGGCTAATTGACGCCTGTATTTATTTATATTCCATAACTAGTATTTTACGAGATATTCGAGGTAACTTTGTTTTTTCAAATGGAACAATACATATTTTTCAGTCTATCATGACGAGCGCAAAAGAGAATTCAATGATATACATATTGTCATATGTTAGATTAGAATTTTCTTGAGAAATTCTGATATTTTGCGTCTCATATTTAACGGATATTTTGAATGTAACTGCCCACCACGCAAGACTACGCAAAGGCACCAGCAAAGGCGCGTTCGGGGAAGGTAACTGCACTGCACTGCAGTTACTGCGTGCAACTGCATGCAGTGCAGTGCAGTGCAGTGCAGTGCAGTGCACCTCCACTCCCTCCACTCCACTCCCTCCACTCCCACTCCACCCCTCCCCCACTCCACTCCACTCCACTCCCCTCCTCCACTCCCCTCCTCCACTCCCTCCCCCACTCCTCCACTCCTCCTCACCCCCCCTCCTCCACTCCACTCCCCCACTCCACTCCCCTCCACTCCACTCCCTCCCTCCACTCCCCTCCATCCCTCCACTCCTCCATCCTCCCACTCCACTCCCTCCCACTCCCTCCACTCCACTCCCCCTCCCACTCCATCCACCACCCCCACTCCCACTCCACCTACCCACTCCATCTCCCCATCCACTCCACTCCACTCCACCTCACCTCACTCCACCCACTCCCTCACCTCACCTCACTCACTCCACTCCACTCCCTCACTCCACCCACCTCACTCCTCCACTCCACCTCCTCCACTCACCCCTCACTCCACCCTCCACTCCACCACCCATCCCACCCACACTCCACTCCACCCACCCCTCACCACCACTCCACTACCTCCACCCTCCACTCCACTCCACCTCACCCACTCCACTCCACCCACTCCACTCACCTCACTCCACTCACCCACTCCACTACCTCACTCACCCACCACTCCCACTCACCTCACTCCACTCCACTCCACCCACTCCACTCACTCCACTACCACCTTCACACCTCCACTCCTCCTCCACTCCACTCCCTCCACCCCTCCACTACGCTACGCTACGCTACCTCCCTCCACTCCACTCCACTCCCCTCCACTCACACCACTCCACACCCTCCACTCCTCCACTCCAACACTACACTACACTACACTACACTACACTACACTACGCTACGCTAACACTACGCTCACTAGCTCCGCTACGCTACACTACGCCCGCTCGCTACTAGCTCCGTACGCTCACTACGCTCCGCTACGCTTCACACGCCCGCTACGCTACACTACGCTACACACCTACACCCGAAATAATTTGTTTTTCTAGTCTAACCTGAATATCCTTTCAAGCTGGTTGACCTACGTACGATTTATAAAGTGCGAAAGCCTCGCCCTTTTCGTCTCGTTTCAAGACGTTCCCATGCCTTTTTTCATTGCGTTAGGTCTATAGGTAAACTTATTTGTTTTCCTCTGTATTCTATCTAGATTTTTCCGGTGTGACTTTCTGTATAGATCCCAACGTGCCACTCCGTATTCCATGAGAGGGCGAACCAGCGAAAAATATGCTAATTCTTTTGCGTTTTCAGAACTTTTCTTTAGAATTCGCATTACAATGCAAGGACTTTCATGTTTTTCTTACTACCTGATTTATATGCTTCCCCACCTAATTTACTATCTATATGAATGCCTAAGTACCTGCATGATGCGACTCTTGGGATGACGACCTCACCTAAACGATAGTGTGGTTCCTCATAATTTCGTCGCCCCCGAAGGTTATTGTTTTGCTTTTCGATCCGTTAATTCCCATGTCATTTTTTCAGCCCAATCACGTAAATGTTCTAAATCCTGCTGTAATATTTGTTCGTCAGCGCTACTTTTCATTTTTCGGTACACAATCGTCTGCAAATAAACGCACCTTTGATTATATGTTAATTTGGAGATCATTTACGTACGCTAAGAAAAGTAATGGCCCTAAAACACTTCCTGTGGAACCCTGAAGTAACAATACCCGTAGTCGAAAACTGAGTGCCAATTCCAACTTTTGTTTCCTGTCTCTAAGAAATTCGCTTACCCACTTCACCACTCTAGCATCATTTCTGAAGTTAATAATTTCCTGAATAAGTAGATTATAGGGTACTACGTCGAATGCTTTCGCAAAGTCGATTACGATTGCATCCACCCTCTAACCCGCGTCAACTTCGTCAGCTAGATCTTGAAAAGAGGAACGATTTGGCTTTCGCACGAATATTTACTTCTTCACCCATAGTATTTCATAATACCAAAATAATAAACAAATATTCACATAACTGTCGCAATATTTTCTGAACTCTGCTTTCCATCCTTCCGCATTTTCAGATTCTTTCAAGGATTTAAAATACGTTTTTGTCATAAGTGTATATATTGAAGTAACATTATTATTTCAACTTCATTTAAAGGGTGTCATTCCACAAGATATTAATGGGCTCTTGAAACTAAACACTATAAGTATAAATTATTGAGATTGTACAAAGAAAATTGCATATTTTCAGCAAATAGTTTGTTTTTAATGTTTTATTTTTTTATTTATTTGCGTCAAAAAACAGTTAAAAACTGCGTATGACGTGCTATGGGGAAAAGTGAATTGTGTGCACATTTTCAAAATTCTGCGATCTCTACACCAAGTCATATACTACTTAAATTTTGAATTTTTGAAAGGAGAAAAAACAACAAAAAACTTCATGTAATAAAACCTATTTTCAAGGATAAACAAGCAATAAATTTTGAATTTTGAAAGGAGAAAAAACAACAAAAAACTCCCATGTAATAAAATCGATTTTCAAGGATAAATAAGCAATAAATTTTGAATCTTGAAAGGCAGAAAAAAACAACAAAAAAACAACCATCTAATAACATCTATTTTCAAAGAAAATAAACAATAAATTTGGCTCTTATTACTTCCTGCCACGACAACATGGAAACGATAATTTGAATAAATGTATTTCCCACTGAATTCTAGAAGACGTGCACAGAAATGAAGTTACATTTATGTCCAGAAGCAAAACAAGGGGCCATCTCAGCATTTGCTCAATGGATCAGGAAACTGGACGAAAACCTGATCGAGATGGGGTCATTGACCGGAAGCTGTAGTACAATAGTTGTTACAGGTTGTTTATACTCATTTATACAGTCCAAATGGTAAATAATGCATTATGTATCATTGTTAAAATTAATGTTCCTTTTCTTGTGATGCTCAGTATAGTCTCTAATTGTATAGAAACAGTTATGCAGCAGAAACGATTTCACTTGGGATTTAAACTTTTCTATTGAATTTAATCGTTTAATGTCATCTTGCAAAGTGTTGTAAAATAATGTACATGTATTGTATTGAATTTTTGTAATGAGCTGTTGATACTGTCACCTGATGAATAGGATTTCTACGTCGAGTGTTATAGTAATAGACTTCGGCGTCTTCTGAAAATATAGTCCCGCCCTCGAGCAAGTCAGTTTTTACAAAACCACTGATTCGTAAATAAAGACACGGTAATGGTAAAATTCTAGATTAATGAGAGAGGCTTACATGAATCACGTGGGTGGGATTTGTTATTATTCGTACAATTCGTTTTGTAATCTAAAAGTCTGGGAGTTATAAGATGTATTTCCCAGAATATTATGCCATATCTCAAGCGGGAATGAACATTCGAAGTATACACAACGAGCAGTATGAAGGCTGACTGAATTTGCAAGAATTCTGAACGCGTAGCATAATGAACTTAATTTTGTGTTCAATTCATTTAAATGGACGTTCCATTTAAGGTTTGACTGAATTGAGAGACCTAAAATTTTGTTACCTTAACATCAGTCAATGGTACATTGTTCATTTTCAATGGAGCACAGAATTGTTTATTTGAAATAGAAAACTGCATTAAAACCGTTTTCTTTTCGTTTACTATTAATTTGTTATTTCGGAACCAATTTGAAACATCTGATATTGTACTATTTACGGTTTCTTTATTGCAATGATTGAATTTCTTTATTGCAATAATTAATGAGAATTTAATAACACCTTATGAAAAGAAAAAATGCAGGAATATAATCATAGTAACTATCCCTATGTTTCTATCGCTAAATTATTATTATATGCTTATTAACGTTAAAGTTGTTCATAATGTCCAATATTCTTTGTACAGTCTTAATTATTTGTCCTTATAGTGTTTTGTTTCAAGATCCTATTAACATCCTGAAACCCCTTTAATGAAGTTGAAGTAATAAACAAATTTATTACAATACATACTTATGACAAACTTGAATTTTCAATCCTCAATTCCTTCAATCAAGGAAAGACAAAAATTAGAAAACGCTGGGGGATGGAAAGCAGAGTTCAGAAAAAAATTGCGACAGTTTTGTGAATATTTGCAATATGTTTGGTATTATGAAATACTAAAATCAGCGTCTCTTCCCCGAGCGCGCCTTTGCTAATGGAGCGCTGCTGCTTGCGTGGCGGGCAGTTAGATTCAAAATATCCGTTAAACATGAGACGCAAAATATCACAATTTCTCAAAAAATGCTTATCTAACATATGACAATATGTATATCACTGAATTCCTCTTTTACGCTCGTCATGATAGACTGAAAAATATGTATTTGTTCATTTGAAACAACAAAGTTACCTCAAATATCTCGTAAAATACTACTTATAAAATATACTATATATACTAAATATACTATATAAAATATAAATAAATACAATTATGAATTATACCCATTCCTCATGACTGTCGTGAAACTGCATTCCAATAACTTTAACCGTTCAAAAGTTACAGAAGGTACTAAAGTTACGTGACTCAACCTGTATATTCACACATATTCACACACCTCTTCAAACTAAATTCCTTATAAACAGCAACTGTTTGGTTGAAAATCGAGAAGTTTTTATCTTTCCATTCCGCAAACCAGTGGTGCTTCAAAAGCACATACTTACCCGCATTATTTCTAAATTTGCAATTTTCGAAAATTAAGGATATCAATGAAATTAAGATTGCGCCATTTTTAAGGGTTCTTGCTCTATCCATGGGACCGGTTAAGATGGATAAGGCAGCAACTGATGCCATTGCAGTTCCTCTGACCAGGAAGTTGTTGAGTTCGAGTCCCGATGGTGACAGAATTTTCGACACTAGTAAATCGCTAGTTCGAATTCAACAACTGTCTGGATATGATTTCTAGCGGACGGTTGCCCTGATTAGAAGTTTTCCGTGGTTTCTCCGATCAACATCAGGCGAAAGGTGGATCAACATCAGGCGACCTAACAAATGGGTCACGGATCCCCCAATCTCTCCTTCCCTTCCCTATCTGTAAGGCGATATTTAGGATGGCGCCAGATCTCGCCATGGAGAGGGAGATTATCACCAACCCCACGATAAAAGATCCACAGCACTTAGGGACCAATGACTTTAGAAATAGTCGTGCCGTATATACAAATAAATCTAACCATAAAACAAAATTTGGAAAGGTTTATTATAATGTGCCTTAATTTCTTTTTTTATTTGTTGCGTCTACACCTTGACGCAACGCGTCTCCAACCCTTAAGGGGCGTTGAGCACTTGCACTGGGGAGTAATCCTCTATTAATGTGCTTTTAATTCTGGAGTAATCCTCCGTTACTGTATAATAATACTATATTTGTCAAGTCTCGTCACGTCGCAGTCAGTCTGTGCCTTTATCCCTTCGGTCAGGGCCTCGGCGCCGTTAGATCCAGGGTTCCTGGATGGTCACCCAACCACGAACCCGCAAGTCTCGAATTCGTTTAACCTTCGTGACTTCATGGAGCGTAGTAAACGAATTCAGGTAGCGCCGCCGGCAAGTCATTTCAGTAATTTCAAGCAGAAATTACACGAAACAAAGCCATGCAGAGTTTTCCAAAACATTGTACGTGATCTCTAATTTTATGAATTCAGTTATTTAGTTATGCAATGTCACCGTTCCGAAGCTTTCCAAAATACATAGAATTCGTGGGAAATGGGACTACCATAACTTTTTACCGTTTTTACATGCGAGGAGAATTTTTTGAAACATTTGGAGCGTTTTAAAAATGTTTAAAATTACCAAATTTCACACAAAATTACCAGAAAACTACTTATATTTTCGAAACATTGTACATGACCTGATTTCCAGATGTCTTATAAGAACTGATTTTATTACGAAAATCTGTCTCCAATACTGTAGTTGGAAGGAGACACCAAAACAAATTTTGAACTAACGCAATTTTAAAAATCAGGGATAATAATGATAATGAGTTCTATGTCATTGTCTAAGCGTCTTTATGCTATCAGAGAACAAAATTTAATGCAAAGATGGGAGCCATTTGTGAGGATATTTTGAAACTGCTGTTTGAGACTTCATCTAAAGTATCTCCAAAATCAAAAATCCTATCAAACTCGGAGAGTCTTCAGCTCATTTAAATCGATCGGGAGTAACAATTTGAAGAAAATCGACTGAACGATTTGGACGAAAGGTTTGACCACAGAGGGAGAGGAGGACGATAGACAGATACTTTGCCGTCACACATTTTTGGCATCAAAGACCCACAAAATATGGATTCTAACTACTCAAAACTATTCCGAAAATGAAAGAAAATAAGAAAATTTAAGAACTCATAAAACGGATTTGACTGCATAACGTGACATAGAAAGTAATTTACTGTATATAGGAACAACATTAATCCACTTTTTACTTTATCTTCTGATGAAGAAAGGACGAAAGTATTGTAATTGTGTACCGGAAAACGGCGAATTTCCGTCAGATAAACTCTTTCCCGGGCTCTGGTAAGGAGACAGTGGATTTTGTCCTCAGTTTTTTCATGGATAGAACAATGATCGCTTAAAAGAATGGCGCAGGCCCTTTTTGTTTGAAATTAATGAACGTAGAATTAAACCAAAATTTATTTAATTAAATAATTAAACGTAGAATTAAAGAATACCATTAAACGAAACGTTTGTAACGCAATGTTTGAAATTTCGATTATACGCAAGCAATACTATTATTGTGTAATTTTTCGAAAGTAAACGTAAACATAAATGATTTTCAATTTAATGCAATTTACGACGGGGTACAAGATTTTATAAGTCGACATTACTAAACAAATCTTGCACAAACACATTATTGTTTCACACATGGAAATTTGCATGTGGATGTTGCTACATTGGAATTAGTTCTAATATACCTATTTCCAAATGAATATATGACATGAGAGAAAGTTTCAAAGCTGGAGCAAACTTGGCAAAATTTTGGCAAAGAGTTTGTGTGTTCAGAATTTCCATCTGAGGCTCCTAGAGTTAATTACGCCAACTTTCATTGACGATACCTTTGCGTTATGTGACTTGGCCCAAAAACGTACTGCCTACGAAGACCTGGGCAAAATATTCAAAATGTTGAAATTATTTTCGTGCGAATGCTGTGGAGAATTAAGACAAATCTTTGATTTGAAATTCTCCACGTTCTATGACTTGGCAAAACTATTTTAAGACTGGGAAACTAAGGCAAAATTGATATTCAAAAATCTGAAATACGCATGTGAAGCTGCTAAGGTAAAAATTATTCCAACATTTTAAGTTGTGATTATACTCCCTGTGTCTTAGGAATAATAATGGTATATTCAAAATTTTGAATTTTTCTTGCAGGAGTGCTAGTCTGTTTCAAGTCCATCTTTTGATTTGCAATTACGGTGTCGTTAACTTGGGTAAAACGTATTTCCTGGCAAACCCGAGATGAATCATGGGCTAAATTTAGTTGTATGTTATTTTATTTTTACTAACATCAATGGGGTCCTATGGCCGGAAAAAATATCACAAATTATTCGTAAAAACGTTATGAAATATTTTCTTTATAAAAATCCTAAAAATAATTAATACGAAAATAGTCTGTAAGAAACTAAACATGAATTGGTAGACAAGAAATTAAATTGCATTTAAATAAAAATATATGTCTTTCTATATCCAATTTGATAATTTTAATTTTACTCATACAAGTGTTATTTTATTATAATTACTTTTAAAACCTTTTAGTAAATCTGAAGGAATCTTTTCTGGAGATGGGATGCAACATGACTTTGGGTTTTAGAGGGTCCGCAGAACCTAAATCCGGCCCCGACTTGATATTAGTATTGCAATCGAATTTCAATTTATGAATTCTGCTGTGATTATTGTTAGAATTATTTCATTTTCCTGCCCATGATTTGGCTTGCCATTGAGATCTCAGTTAATATTATTCAGAGTGACTAGGATCATGAAGCAATGGGATTCTTAATTTTGGGAGTAAATTGTATGAAGGTGCAGTGCTCAAGAACCATAAATATAGAGGGGAGAAGTTTGGAATATCTGTTTAATTCCAACCAACAGCCTTCTTACACAAATCTCGTTTCATACTAACAAAAAGCTTTAAACAAGAAATAAATTTGCATCAAATGCATTCAATCCCATAAATCAATAGCACCTGAAATCATCAAATATAACGCAGTATAATAAGACCACATCAAACAAAACAAATTATTTATACACAACCAAAATAATATTTTGATCACGGTATCATTATAAAATCTCTCCTTTAAGTAGATGTGCTTATTCACTTTAATTGCAACTGTTTGCAAGTTTTTTGTATATTCTTTCTACTAATCGACACACAATACCCAACACTTGTGATATTGAAGGGTTGGTACGACTCATAATATAAACACTTCAGTTTTCCCAATTTCCATTTACACAGTTATTCAATCCAAATCAAAGAACAGAATATTACAAACCAAATAATCTTTAAATCGGTTCAAGTAGGAATACGACAAACCCTTAGAGAAGCGTGGCGGGGAGGGACAAAGGAGGAGTCTCCTAAGCCCTCCTCAAATTACGCTAACACTGTGATATAATTGAATAAAACTTATCGAAGGCGATTTTCATGGTTCTCCTTTAATACACTTTGTCCCCGCCGCATTTTAATGCCAAAGGCAAATTTTCGCTTCGCTCGCCCGGATCCAAGTCACGGCGAGGTCCGCCTAAGGCCCTCGCTATCACTATAAACATCCTATCCACCGCATAATTACCACTTCACTTTTATACGAAAGCACTTCAGTAAGCACTCTGTAAGAAAGCCTCAATAATTCACATCGCGCAGTTGCAAACACGTAGTGAAAAAGAACACTACAAGCTTTATCACAGAGGCATACCACCAAGATCGAAACACTATTTAGTAATAGAGCCCTGCAACATACTAGGGTGAAATTGTCTCCCCTATAAGCGCCTAACCTCCTCGCATCATCAAATTGCGTGGTAAGATATGCTGGAGTACGGTTTCTTCCTTCGTTTTCTCGGCGTCTAGGGTTTCTTGTAGCCGAAGAATCCACCACCAGTATTTGAACGAGCAAACAGTAGCTCCAAATACACCACTCGGTATTATAGATGGCTCGTCCACTGGCTCTTTAAAAACTTATGGAAGCTCAAAAGACATCGAAGAATATATATATATATATATATATATATATATATATATATATATATATATACTGGAAAAATAATAGTAATCATTACGGCGACCCACAAATTTCTTTTCTGTTCCACACAGGATCTGCTCCTTCTTGTTTCTGATTAACAGCGTAACTAACTACCTCGATCAAACGAGTCTCTTTACATTTTATCTTTTTATTCCGTGCAACCGCGACGGTGATTTACTATTCGTTGGGATCTCATAGAACATCCAAGACCGGATACAGGTCACAATACATACCTTGAACAGATGCGAATGTACAACTGCACAAACGGGCGCTCAAAAGCCGATTGGGATTTGCTCGTTCAGCGTTCACGCTCAGGTGTGAGGGCAGGGCCAATATTACAAACAAGGAAGCTTCTTTGTTTGCAAAAAACGAAGCAAGTAGTTGCTTAGGCCCACCTTGAGGACGCCACGGAAAAAATACACCGCCTAAAATATGGTTGTATCTGTAAATAACTGTTTATCACATACTACTAAAAGTCCACGTACTAAAACGATTATACTCAAAACTTAAAAATATTTTGTTTTGTTTAAAGATGTCGCTTCATTAATGAATCACAATGAAGCATCTATTTAACTATTTTTAGATTGACGACATGGATAGTAACATTTCGCTTTCAAAATTACCTACGTAAGGAATTCGTGATATTGCTGTAAATTGGTTTCGTTCGTACCTGTAAGAATAATTTCGGAGTAGAAATACCGTACTGGGAAAGATGGGACTTTGTATACTATGCATACTATTGTATACATAGTATACATCCTATCCATCTCCATCGTATTCATCCTATCCTCTCCTATCCATTGCCAATTGCACTTGTATTGTGCGGGCACCGTAAGAGGTATAACTAACAGATTACACTCTAAAAAATTTCCACCAAATGTAATCATTACACAATACTCTCTAATTAGCAAGTAGATGAATTTAAGACATATTGCTTGAGTATTAAAGGAAATAATAACTAAAAGTATACTCTAAAATTATTATAATATGCTTAAACTTAGTTACTTTTATTCGACCCGAGTGATGCTGAGCGCTGAAAACCTTTGTAATATTTCCCACAAATTTGCAAATATATGTGAATGAGCACAAGGTGAAAAAACAAGCTAGATGTGTGAAATATTTAACTGTCATGTGAACAAATGCAATAGTTTTCGTTCACTCATTATCGGAATATATATCTTAATTTTATTTTTCTAAAAGTAACGTATGAAGTTGGAACCGTTTTGTAGACAAGTGTAGCAAAATCAAAAGGTTTTAGCGGGCTGTGCTGCTACTAACATCTCTTGGGTTAATAAGATTTTATGAATCGGATGCTTTGTGACCATTGTAACTGATATTTTTTAATTCGTGTAATTTTGGCTTGGATTTGTTCCGTAATATCTTTTGCATCTGCTTATAGTTAGTTGTTTATATAGTTGATGTTATTGATTCTTTCAGAGTTATTCTTATTTGTAGTAGAGAGTAGTTAGTGATTAGTTGGTTTATCTTGCGACATTTACCCTAACCTTTCTTGAGTTGTTAAAAAGTTCGAAATTTGTATTGCTATGTTCAGTTACCACATAATTAATAGTTATTAGTTAATTATATTAATAGTCGTATAATCCTATCCATTAGCGTTGGTACTACACTGTAGTATTTGCATAAATTTTAATAATTAATTTTAATTTGAAGTGTTTGAAAAATCTATAGTTATTTGAAGTTATTTAATTAGTGGTTATTGTATTAAAGTAGTAGTTAACTTTTTTGTAGTTGTGTTATTAAATAGTTACTGGTATTTTGTGCATATTTTATAAATAGTTATGGCCAAGTCCATGAACTCACACTACATATTTACAATCTTACAAGATCACTACCGGCAAAGTTCGTTGCAAAGGTAATAATTATGTTTTACATTAGTTTGCAAAAGTAGCAGAAGATGATAAATGCATCTAAGTCAGATTTGATACTGAAAATTGCAAAGTGCCTGTAGGTAGGTGAATTATTTTAGTGCACTGTATTGACTAAAATATTTTTGTTTGCTATTTCTGTTACGTGGTAACTGTTATTATTAAAGTTACAAAACATATTTTTAGGTGACGCCGACAAGTGGACTCAGTGTGTTTCTCATACTGAAAAATATTTTGGATTGTTGGAATAAAGAAATTAAATAAATTATTGTAGTACCGGACCTTAATTGACCTACAAGATAGTGACGAGGAATATGAAATAAAGAAATATATTGTCCCGAACAGAATTCAGTTTCGTCACATTTAATTTTTACATTCATATTGGTTATTAGATATTGTGGTTTAATTGATCAATTTTCATACATCATTTTTTCAACGTCACGGTCGCACGTCATTTGTTTGAATTTATTCTTTCATATGATTTTGTGTGTTTCAGACAGTTCTTTTGTATTCATTACTTTTTACTGATGAGGTCACATGGCCAGGAAAGAGAAGAATATTAAAGCATAACCTTCTCTTACATCTTTCTCAATGATTCAGTGCGAAATTCTTCGTTACTGTCTTCATGATCATGAACTTTATTATCCTGATCATCACTATCTCCATCGAGCTGATGGAGATTCCCTAAGAAGAGCTTCCTTGGTTCAATTTACAGCACATTATAAGCAATTTAATCTATGTTTCTGATTACTATTGTGTCTATAATAAGTATATAATTATTACTGTGAGAATAAATTGAATAAAAGTAGGGAATTACCTTTCTTATTTACTTAGTGATGTCTCAGAATTGACATTTTTTAAATTTTATTTTTAAATGGTTTATGAAGCTTTTCCTTTTTTGATAATTCAGCTTTATTTGTATATTTAATTATTTTAGTCATATTAATGTGCTACATAAATAATTATTTTTATATTGAATATATTATTATATTAAAATATTTTTTTAATAGTTGGAATACCTATTGGGGAATTCACTTTACAGTGAAAGCAGGTTTGATGCAGTTGACTCTTACAGGTAAGTTACAGTTGACTGTTATTAAAAACTACATTAGTTTTCAATCAAGATCCTCCTATACTTAAATTAAAATTAAAATCCTTAGCAACGGTCTCTTTTAAACTGAAATGTTGATTTTTTATAAATTAAATTTTTTTCTAATGTGTATTTATGTTGATACTTTTCATACTAGTTGGATTAGTTACTAGTATTTAATTGATCTTAATTTTGTAGTTTTCCAACTACAAAGTCTTCCAACTATTTATAATGTTTCAGGATTTATTTTTACTACAAATAATGATTATTCTTATGTTAGATACAAAGTTTATAGCTGAATAAGGCGGTGAAAAGTTTCCCCAAACTAAATCGATAAGCGCGATGCTCTTATGAAAGAGAATACAAAATGACGTAGATTCACTCTTCTAAGGCAATCTGTTGCAGAGATACAACCAGAAACATGTTTTGCATGTTTTATTTTTTTCTTAACATCTATCGCCTGTAGCTGGTTGAGAAAACTTGCAGAGACGGGGAAACAGTTCAACTTGAAGGTTGTTTTGTGAACGAATCTTAACGCCAAATTCATATAGAAAAAATAAATAAATTTTTGAAATTCATTTTTGACGTGATAACGTTGAAGTACTGTCTCAATTTCCCCCCTAAACTGGGTCTTATAACACTATAACATATTTATTTCAGATTTGTAAACAATGTAGACTGTAGTGAAAACAATTAAAACTAATTTTCTCAGTTTAAAAATTTGAAATTCGCGCCTAAATGTGATTGGAAAAAATTTTAACCGATATTCAAACACAGATTTAAACACGCCATATGAACTCGAAACCTTCTACGTGTTACATCAGTTATGTATCAAACTCAATCGGAATATCCTTGGTGGAAAGAGATGGGTAACCTCTTGGGCGTCCGACTGAGTTTCAGGCACCAGTGTGCGTCATAATATTAGCGTGAATTTTAAATGCCAAAATCATCACAGTTATATGTCATTGAAACATAAACAGATAATCACATTTTGTATATTACATCTTTATTGCAATTACTCTTTCATCATGATATTTTGGTCGGTCACCGATTAAAATTGTCCATTTATGCCACGTAAAATGTTTCTTAGCACTTCTTGCACTCCATGAAACATGGCGGCCGACGTCTGGTCTCGCTTTTCAAACGACGTGGTCCCATGGTTCGTGACGGAAACTGGTGCTGTGCAGAACCAGCAAAAATCGGTGCAGCGGAGGAGCCCACCCATCTCTTTCACCATGGGGATATCGGGAGGGAAATGATATTGTCAACGTGCGAAAAACGGAAGTGGCCCCCACGGATGCTGCTCCCACATAGCTGCGATCATTTAAACACACATTGTCACACGCTAGTTACTTGGCAAAAAATGTTGAAAAAAATAGAAATTTTGGGTTGACTATTTATAAACAAATAAGTGATCCCAGTTATTGAAGAAAGTGACAATGATTAATTGTCTGTGATTGTCTAATTGTCAATGATTAATAAAACTACAACCAAGTAATTTGCTTTATATTATAAACATACATGATTAATATCCAAAACCGAGCAATTTGATTTATTTTAGAAACAATAGAGAAATCTAAAAAAACATGGTTTGATAATTTTATTTCGACAATATAAATACTGTCCACATTAATTAAATATTTGTCAGCAAAAAGTTCCAAATCATCCTGATAAGCAAAACCTTTAAACAGTTCGTATTAAAATTATTGAAACATTGCTGAAACAAGTTTCTAAATCACATTTGCTGCAATTTTTCTCAGCCTGATTAACGCGATATATGCTGAGAAAAAAATGCAAAACACGTTTCTCATATCTCTGCAACGGAATGCCCTAGGAGGATGATTTTTGATGAATCTACGTCATTTTGTATTCTCTTTCATATGAGCATCGCGATTATCGATTTGATGGGGGGGGGGTACTTTTCACCGCCTTATTCGACTAAACCCTTTGTTGCGAACTGATCACTTACGAAGAATAATGTATTATTCCATGAGCTCCAAACTCAACAAAATGAAGAAAAAATGAAAGAAAAGTAATTATGTATCAAATTTGCAATGTAATTCATTCCGAATACTCGTCCCTTTGAATATCGCGGGTCAGGATGAAACCCATGGGTTCAGAAGTGAATGATACTGGCAGACAGCCGTCAACGCCACCATATTGGAATCTTAGTGCGGCTTGTTAGGCTGCCATAAGAGTAGTTCTGCAGGGTTCATTTTAGGCCCTATTCTCTTCCTACTATACGTAAACGATATGCCTTTGACGATTCGAAACGGAAAAACACTTCCCTTTGCGGATGATATGAATATTCTTTGCAAAAAAGAAACCGTAAACAGTACAATATCAGATATTTCAAATTGGTTCCGTAATAACAAATTAATAGTAAACGAAGGAAAACAGTTTAAATGCTGTTTTCCCATTTCAAATAAACAATTGTATCTTCAATTGAAAAGGAAAACTATGCAATTCATCTCTATTGAGCAAAACCTCAAATCTTATACATATTTAGTATACACAGGTGCTCTCTCTAAAAGTAAGTCTGTCTACTCCAGCGCTCGCAGTTCCTTATATCCCGGAAGCGACGTCATGGGCAGGGACCCGCCTCGGGCTCGCCGTCCGGAGGCTGCTTTCTCAGCACTAAGGAGCCCCAACAACACGCGCTTCCTTTCCGCTGCATGCGCGCTAACTTTCAATGCTCTGTGCATCCATAACACCTTGCTTCTTGATGTGCGCGTCAGTGGTTTTTCTCAAAAATTAATTACTCAAGGGTGGAAACATATTTTCAGGAATACCGATGTCTAAAGTATAACTCTGACGTAGTTATCATATTCATCAAGTGTCAGTATCAAAGCTCACTACAAGAAAATTAATATACAATACATGTACTACATTATTTTACAACTTATTGCCAGATGACATTAAGCGATCAAAATCGACACAAGTTTAAAAGACAAGTAAAAAAATTTCTGCTGCATAACAGTTTCTATACAATCAGATACTATACTGAGCACCACAAAGTGAAGTGATATTAGTTTTAACAATGATATTTAATATATTAGTTACCATTTTAACTATAATTTTATAAAACCAAATAAGTCTCAATGGCCCTCTTCCCGATCAGGTTGTGCGTTCACTTTCCCTGATACTTAGAGCGAATGCTGAGATGGACCCTTGTTATACTTCGGTGCATAAATGTAACTTCCCTATCTGTGCAAGTTTTCTAGACTTCAGAGAGAAATATTGAACCTCAAATTATCGTTTTTCATGTTCTGGCGGCGCTAAGTCGATTCCTTCACGTAGACTGCAAGTGTTAATAGCTAAAATCTGTTTGCTAATAGTTTTTTCAGCGGATATTTTATCAATCCTTACCAAAAACGCTCAATTACGTTGATATTCGGAATTACGTGAGTTAGTCTTCTCTGTGAGTTAGGGTAGAGATCCCAGAAATTAAGAAAAGGTGCACCGAATACACTTCTCTCCACAGTACTTGTACTTTACTGACAATCTTTATCTAATTGTTAATGCTCCAAATGTTTAAGGGCCTATTTTATAGTGATAGAAACGTCTGCGCAAAATGCTGATAGGGCCCATTGGTGGAAAGAAAAATCCCAAGGATTTTTTTTTCTTTTTTTTCCCAGAGGGAGGTCTCAACCCGATTTTGTGCTTGGGAGCCCATATTACCTCATTGCGGCTGTGCTTGTAGGTATCACGCATCACGCGACTACTTGGAAAAAAAAAACTGATAGAATAATCATGATGCTGTACTTCGTTATCGATATAAGTCGATATTCGTTATCGAAAAACGGATGTGGTTTTTCAATAATATCGAAAATTTTGAAACTTTTGATCCTCTAATCCTGGTTTCTTCACTCGCCTGTAAAATATAATTGGGAGTGGAGATTAGGGAGTGGATATAATAAGCAGGTCTAGAAATAAGAAATTTTAGTTGTAGTTTGAGCAACAATCACGTTTTAATTTATAATGGCATAAGTATACATCGTGATTTTACATGAAATTTCCAATTTTTGTCATATACATACATCACCCTTAAACTGAGAAATGTTAGATATTTTAACTTTCAACGTGTATTTAGAATAACAGTACAAGGTGTATGGTACAATATATCAGTACAAATGTATTTAGAATTAATTAGCATATTCGAGTATGGTTTGACAACAAGATGACGTGAGCGGAGCCTTAACGGCTCAAAGGTAGAAGCACATTACCCGAGTGGGAGACAGGCGCCATGCAAGGCAACGACCGATGGCAAAGCCCTTAGGAGGAAAATTTTGTCTTTGATGTGGATCGCTATATATGTGGAACATGTATACATTTTGCAAATTAAAATTACGCAAATAAAATATCAAACAACGTATAGATACTTTTTTATAATATAGAAGCAATAACAAATTCAGATTCAGTAACAATACCAAATGCAGTATTCAATAGAAAATGTAAATATAAGAATTTAGAAATTGATTTTGATAGTACTATGGAATTTTACGCAGATCTCGGAACATCTAAACTGGAATATCTTCCTCCAAGGCATTACCATCCCTGGAAGCAGCAAATACCTCGCACGACTATACAGACAACAAGGAACGGAATTGTGAGCATCGCATTGACGTGTATTTTATACCCCAGGAATAAACCTGCGGTAGATGGTAGAAAAATAGCATAACACTTTACAAATTATTAATGTACTATATATTCAATACGATAACAATAACAAATATTATATAAATATATATAACATTTTTCATAATATTCGGAGAGACACAATTTCTCTTCACTGTACCAAAAATCACGGCTTCAATTCAAGGTATTTACAGAAACACAAATGCAAGTATATTCGTATATTAATAAAATATATATCGTTTACAAATTCTCTTCTCCTCCGTAAAAATAAGTAAAATGACCAAGAAATTCAACCAAGACTATGAATAGCAATTAAAACATTATACTGCGCCAAAAAAGTAGCATTCAATTTTAGATCCCTTACTAATAATCTGAGTAATGATCAATCGTTAAATTGTGACAACTAATTAAAATTATTGATGCTCAAGAACATTCTTTCTTGATCTATTCGGCTTCAAAAATCATTACAGACCCTTGGTTTGATTTTCCCCACAAATAGGAGCATCTCCCATGCAGAGGTCTACTATTGAAAAGTCTCTTTTGAAGAACAACGTCTACAAAATATTTCAACATATGTTTATGAACCAATAAAATTTCTCATATGCCAGTTTCTGAACTAATAAAACTTAAATTTAATTACCTAATGCAATAAAATAATACAAATTTCACATAGTGTTCAAAGGTGTGAGAAAGGGATTACAGGTATTCGAGTATGATTATCATTACACAAAGTGAATAATTTGCCGAAAATTACCAAACGTTGTACGCCTTAGGGAGCTATATGACATCAGCAAGCATTAAAGGGGCGGAAATTAAACGACGTTTAGCACTCAATTGCCGTACGACGCCTGCGAGGCAGAAGCTGCAAGTAAGAAATCGTCAACACAGGACGCAGTCAGTCCATATAAGAATACAATAGTTTCAAGAGAACCGTGCGTATTTTGAAATGGATAGTAAATCGTTCGTTAACATCCACTCTCGAGTAGAAGAACAATTACACAAAACACAATTCAGTTCTACGCAATGTTTGATAATATTTCTTGTATTGAGGATATCTCATCAGAATGAACAAAATTAAGTACTTGGGCCTCGTTGTGCCGGCATGCGCTGAACTAACTTCAGAAAGAACAATTCTAAATACTTTTAACATATAGGTAAGTTTTAAAATACATTGACATGTCTACACTCTATACCAGTTACTCTCATAATCATCTTTCCGTTATTGTTTACAAGAATTATATAATAACGAGCGTGGAATGGCATTAGTGCGGTTTCCCTAGACTCATTTTATATTGAAACCAGTGTTGGCAGAATGTGTCTAAAAAATCCAGAAATAATTTTTATAATACAACTTCTGGTGTAATGTTTATATTAATTTTAACAATTTATGAATTGTAATATTTGTTTTCAATTTCAATTAGAACAATTTCCGTAAGTAAAGAACAATGACTTACAAATATACATTAGTAATTCTATTTTCAAATGAAACAAATAGATATTATATGTTACAAATAATTACCATTATAATAAACATCAATCATGTTACAAATATATACGTATTGAAATCAATATTCAGAACATGTGAATATTAATAAACTTTGCACTGTTCTGGGGCATGTAAACGTTGAAGAAATATGAAAAAAATCTAATGGGCATCGTACATATTACTGCTACATAATGCTACTAAATATTATTTTCATTAGAAGTGCTGTGTTAAACTATCATAACTAAAAATTTAAGATAATATTTATAACAAAATTAAAAATGAACTAACAAATATCACAAATCCTGATTAAACAAATCAGAACTTATTAGAATTTATCAAATTATTATTTTGTTATTGCAATATTTGTTTTCAATCGCAAGACTACCATCTCGCTCCAATGTTGAACGAAATTTTAGTATTCTCTCGGCTTCTAAAAACGCTTTAATTCATTTTAATATATGGAGTTCGCGCGCGGATTCCTATGCAACGGCTATACTGAATGCCGTGTCAAAAACTTCGACTTCTTAGCGTTTCGTTAGGCAACGTTAGTACAAAAATTTACATTCACATTTCGAGAACGAAAGCGCAGGTTAAGTAGCTGAGATGTGCTTCTTATGTTGATCTTGCAAACAAACGAACAAGAAGCGAACAAGACACCATGTATCCGTATAGATGTGCTTAAGTTATGAGGTGTTCCTCTTGAACTTCGCAAAGTATTCCAAGATAAAACAAAAGAGCGCTGGGTCGAATGTATAAAACAAATTCAAAAAGTAAATACATTTCACTGAAACACGTTACTAGAAAACCAATTAAGCAAATAACCAAATTTAAGATCGTGCAGTTCAAGGATTCCAATCTCCAGCTAACACTGGGAAATTCGATGTTTTCCGAAAACCAAAAGGATAAAAGATGGCTCTGACCACGCATGCGCAGATCCTCGTGTTATCTCCTTGCACTTTAACTGCTCTGGAATCCACAGATATCTCTGCAAACTCTGGCTGAATTTTTTTAACACGAGAATGTTCAGTAACATGTTCTGAATTTTCAGAACGGATCACAAAACACACAAAACAAAAAATAGACGAAATTATTTGTTTCATTACATTTGTACTATTCTTTGTACAATTTTACGATGTCCAATACAAGTGTTCACAGTCTCACATAGACAGTAATAAATGAAATTATCCAACACTAGTTAAACCCTCACCTGCTTCTTAAACTCCATTGTCATTTCGTGCCGAATATACTATACAATATGTGAGCACCTTTACTCTTTCTAAGAGTTACAACCAAGATGGTTGCTAGTTCCGTGGCCCATAAAGGCAGAAAAATGAACTCATTTTAGACTCTCATCAAATTTAATCTATAAGAAATGGTTTGATTCCACATTGAGCATAGATGAGCAAACTTTATTTCTAATGTTATGTTAAACATTAATTGATCTACTTTAATTTCCTTCCACGTAATAACTGTTGCCAAGTGCGTCTCAATATTAATTACAAAAGCGTACAAGATAAATATAATGATTCCATTGAGAATCCTAATCTAGGCGTGGAACAATATTTTTTGTTGGGAGATAATTTTAATGCCTCAGATTATCCCTAAAACTCCTAGTTTTGTTCTATGCTTGCTATGCTTGCTATTTTCAACTTGCATATCAGTACTTGAGACCAATGAGCATTTTCTTCGTACCTTAAAACCACATTCTCGAATTTCAACCAAGAGAAATTCTTACAGATGCTTTATTTATTCCAACACAAATGCCGTCAAAATTATTTTATAAATATAACGTATTATTCTGTAAAATAATATCTACTGTTTGTAATATTGAGAAATAAATCAAAGCATTATTTCCATTGATAATAATAGTAGAAACGTATTGAAAATTTTATCATATTATATTTTATTAAATACATACCGAATATTGAGTGTGATGAAGCTTCGTTACTAATATGCTACAACAATGAACAATAAAAAATAAATTCAGAAAAATTCAAGCTATACAAACATTAGTTCGAGAAAACGGAGCGTCTTAATGTTCTGAGGCACAAAGGTAGAAGACAAAATAAATCTTGATGCATTGTATATGGAACATATAAACTACACGAAATGCCACATATGTAACAATTACAATAATGTAAGTCCACTCAATTCCTAATTCTTTCATACTTAGTATGAGAAAGATTTCTAAAACTGTACTTGTTTTATAGTCATGCATTAGAAACAGTAGTGTAAGATGCATCACATGATTATGAATATATTGTAATTTATTCTAGGTTCTTTTCAAATAGGCAAAGAAAATAATGAATGTCTTACAATTCGAAGTAGATAATATTCTACCCATAAACGTTTGCAATATAGCATCATCGATATCAACATTCTCACAGCATATTCTGGTCGAGAAAATGAAAAGATCAAAAGTAACTAAGGAAACGATGCAAACTATATACTGTAAATTAACAATGCATCAATATTCAGAGTGCAAATTATTGAGGATATCAAATATAATTCCCTCATACGTATTATCTTACAAAAATACATTGACAGTTTATCTTTGGTAATGAGCATCTTTCACTTCTAATGTGTAACAGTTTTACAAAATATGAGATTTTCGGAAAGAGTGTAGATACTAAAAATATCTCCGCAAGAATTGCCATATTCTAAAATCATTAAATAAATTTTAAAATTAATTCTACTATAAAATATCAGTTAAAAATATGTGAAATAAAACACGTGCCTCAGAATATTTATTTAGAATATTTATAGAAATGGAAGACATTCAGCCATAAGTAGAATTGGTTTAATGGATCTGGTAACCAAAACCTTCGAAATATGTTTGAAATCGAAGGTGTGAAAGCTGTATACGTTTTGACATCAATACATAACAAGGAAATTTCCGATGAAATTTTTTTATAATTGGAATTCAGCTGTTTACACAGCATTAATAAAATATTAAAAAATTCAAATGCAACGCCTTTTATACAACTCAATATGATATATCATTGTTCAAAAATTTTATATTGAGCACTATTTTGTATCATTGGAATATCAGCACATCTACAATTTCATCATTGTTAGATGAAAATTTCAAACCAAGTAGAGGACGTATCATTCGTGCAAGGCATAAAGGCTAGTGCGATTATGAGCGGAAATAGTTTTTTATAATTAACTACACGACAAGGTACTACTTCTTTTTACGTTATAACTGGCGATTCAGCGAGCACACTTTCCCATGAAGAATATGCTACATTAAAACTACAGAAATATTATTAGGAACACGAAGTGCATCCATTCTTAATATCAGCCATCATAAAATCACAAACAAAGGATATAAGTATACATATAGACTGTGGAAATGTTGACATATCCTTTAAATCGAAAACTTCTTAAAATATAACGATGTAAACATATTTTACTCCTGTCAAGCTGCAAACGTGACCCAACACGATCCTGTATAAGCGAACACCGCAAATTCAATGCGACAATGGAGTGGACACCTTATGACTTTCATATAAATAATGCATTTTGAAGCTTGAATATACAGGACATTTCGATGTACACAGATCTTACCTATAACTACAATTTCAAATCCAATACAAATCTATACAATATTCATAACAGCAAAAAACATTATACATGTACAAGGAACAAGATTAACATTCATTCAGAAAATATTTCCCATTGACAAAACCATTAAATAATTTTTCATTAAAAATAAATACCAATAATTTTTTAATATCCTTAAATATTTTCATTTTAAAAGCATGTAAATATATAATTTTGTCAGCATAAAAATAAAATGTTTCATTAAATTAATCCATATTTTCCCATTTTCATCCACAATATGCAAATACGTAGAATACATAAATATGATCAACAATGGGCGATCAATATGCTGTGTATGATCGTAGGCGTGCCATACAGTAAATGCCAGGCCTCACACCATCAGCCCTTTCCGCACGGAAACGGAGATATCGAAATAAAGTGACTTAACTGGAAGATTTCGGATGCCTCTAAAGCACTGTAGTCATCAAACCGCCGAATGCTTATTTTTCGCAGGAAATTATCTTAATAATGTGGATGCACCTTTTCTGCTTGTATTCTTATGCAACATGAATTGCCATTAATTCATATTATTATTTTTATCAAATAGTACAATGACTAAAAATGTAAGTTAAGAGAATGTAGTTAACCAAAGCATGAGCCCTTGATGATTTTCTACAGTCCAAAGTTTCTGCTACTTACATTTAATTGATTCAGGGAAACGTTTCCGTGAGGAAGGGCATTGGAATGCACGAACACGTGGAATTATTTCTGTTCAAACCTGGTACGAAAATTTTACATTTTCACTCATTCTATCGTTATATGAAGTATAATCAAATATGGTTATCTTCCAACAGAGCAGCGTGGAATTTTGGAGAATGAACCCCGAACACAGTTCGAAAAATCATCACCACTGAATTAAAAAGATTTCTAACAGAATGTATATTTCAATATTTCTTGGTTAGAGGCACCTTTTCGAAATTTTATGTAGTATCCTTCTGGTACTGCAATGAGCAAATATTACATATACTTGGGGAAAATGTTACCAAAAATACTGTCATTTTTAGATTTTTTTAAAGGTTTATGCGCTTATTAAAGAAAACTTTAACATCGTGGGCAAAAACGGATCTAATTTACTTACAGGAAATTGACGCAACTTTCTCAACCTCTGTATCAATGCCAACCTCATGGAGTTTAAAAATGAAGTGTAGATTGATTTAGCCAACATTACAGAACTAATATATTTTGTTAACACGTACAACGAATACCCGCGAATGGAATATTGTCATAACCTCAGATTTGTAAGGCGCGGTGTCGCTTTGGTACGCGTTTCCAATTGCATGACGAGGCACCGGTCTTCGGCCTTCGCGATTAAGATAAAATATCCTTGAGTCTGTCCAATGAACAACTTCCAACGCAATCTGTTCCAAAGTACTTGTTTGTCGAATTCTTATGTCAAACCTGACGCTTTGCTACACGCGTCGATGTTCATAAAAACGTTCCGGCCTTCGACCTAGCGACTAACATAAAACATCTTTGAGACTGTTCAACGCACAACTGACATTGTACATTGTCAGGCTATGATGTCTTTGTTGACGCTTGTACACTCATCTCTTCTTTTCCCACAATATCCATTCATCTCACCCAATTCATAACCAGAATACGCAGTCTTGTGCACCTCAATTGCCGTACGGTTGACAAAGCGGCTTATAAAACCTTACAATTGTTAGATTGGCAACAGATTTCAACAGAAGTTTGAATGCCGCGTAGATTCTCCGTTTCTAAATTTCAGCCCCAAAAACATCCACGTGTTCGTGCGACTTTAGAGTGGGGATAAATGTAAACATGATGTTTCAGATATGAACGAACACTCATATCTGATATATATATATATATATATATATATATATATATATATATATATATATATAATTTGCTTCTCAAAACAGCTGAGTAGAAGTGAAAGTTGTTGATTCAAAATAAAACGTAACGGTTTGTACTGAACATAGAAATGGTTGCATTATAACTTCTTCCGATTAATTTTACAAACTGCTTAAACAGGGATTACAAATCAATGTAAGGAATTGTATGTAGGAGCCTGTTTAACAGTACGTATCTGTACGGTTTTAGATCTACATTTTAAACACTATCAAAGAAATCACACATTGTTTAAAAAGAAAACGTTAGAGAAAACCGGAAAGCATCTAAAGCAGGCATGCCAAGATCGTGGGCTAGGTAACAAGTTCACTAGACTTCGCGGGCACTGTTTCCAGACTCCAGAGTAACTAGCGCGAAATTTAGAAGTAAGGAAGCACAATTTTCTGCGGAATGGCGGTACGTCACTGGATACCTGGCCCATGTTAGTCTTTTGGAAAAGTAGTTGACAAGTTTTTCCCAAATGTAGCTATATTCATTAACAGTTCTTCTTCTAAAGTAAAGAAAATATCCATTAAAACAAAATAATAAAAACTAAGATTTCCATTAAATTTAATATGTTAAATCAAACATATCTATATTTCAAAATCTTTGTATTTAATAGTGCAATAATAGCTTGAACTTTCCACGTCTAGGTTAGGTTTAACAAAACTTCTTGTCTGTTTAAGAGGCACCATTTGATGGATTTTAATGGATGGTTGGCAACTATTTTAATCAATTACTCCGTGGAAATTCATATTGCGAATGTCTGCAATGTTATTTTGTTAATAACAGGCGTTTACTTTGTATCTTAGACTCGAATAATTTCGAATCATTCAGTGAAGATATCACAATATATTTGGAAGAAAAACATCAGAAATATCGCAATATTTTCTATCATTTCTAATAACTTCCACGATTCGTTTGAAAATTAATATTCCCGAGAAGAAGCAATGTACTAAATATCTGAAAAATGTGTGCATTTGAAGTAACATATGAAACAGAATTGCTAGAAAAAGCATCTCTAACCTCTTGAGACTAAAATATATCTCCAGACAATGTTGAATCACAGTCTACCCAAAATGATTCTCAACAAATGAAATGAATTTGATGGTGGTCAAAGGTGAATTAATATGTAACAGGATTAAATAATGTCTAGCAATTCATCCATTACATTATTATTTCCACAATTTTCTATCAAACACTCAGTCAGCTATCAAAACAGGGCAGTTTCCCTAACTCGGTTTCACTTTGATTTCCTTCGTCAGATGTTGTTCAGGGATTCGCAAGTCTTACCTACCTTGAAACCTGTAGGCAATTTCACCAGTAGAACTTATATTTATCAGAATATTAGAACAAACCCCATTTTAAAGTAGAAGAAGATAGAGACAAAAATATAAGAAAAACTTGACGGACTACATTTTTATAACGAATGCATCTCCTCTTATTAGCGAAACACAGAAGAACGACAATTTTCTGTACCTCCATACTAAGGGTCACATCCCTTCTCACCACTAAATATGTGTTACCATGTTTCTGCTAACAATCCTTCACTTCTTCCCAGCTGTATTTTATTTGATCAACTGTGTGCTGGTGGAGAAGCTCTAGAGGGTGACTGTGAGTAGAAGCGCGGGCGATTCGGGTGCCAATGTGAGCGCGGGTGTGCGGGTGGCGGGCGGGAGAAAAAACCTGGGCCAGCTCTACGTGGCGTAGAGCGTACAACGGCCCGGCGACAAGCGTAGAAGGGCCGGCGTGAAGCGTGCAACGGCCCGGCGTGAAGCGTACAACGGTCCTGGCTTGGAGCGTAGAACAGCATAGCGTGGAGCGTAGAACAGCACAGCGTGGAGCGAAGAACGCGTCGCGTGGAGCGTGAAACAGCAGAGCGTGGAGCGGCATGGTGTGGCGTGGCTTGATGGGCGTGGCGTTGCGTTGAGCGGCGTGAAGTGGCAAGGCGTGGCGGAGCGCGGCGGGGTGTGGCGCCGGCGGCGGCTGCGGAGACTGCGATTACTGCAGGACGCAGAGCTGGCACCCCGGCGCCGTCGTCGTCGCCGCAGTCGAGGTAGTGGCTCTGCGATCAAAAAACTCAACTGACGGTTTGCATTACGGTTGCGGTTATTCGACAGTTCGCGATCGTTACAAATGAACGACCTCCCGGGAAGAGATGACTGAGCTCTTTCATTAAGTTACATTACATTATATAAAATTAACTCCACGGTCATATTTACGTTTTACGGATTGGTTGAAAAGTTTTAATGCAAATATTAAGTATGTGTCGTATTTAGCATACCGCTCACTTTTCTCTTATTACTGATGTATGATAGTTAAAGTTACGTAATAGAAGATGGAGTCTCTCTCTCTCCGTATTACAGGGTAATAGCTACGTTTCTATCGCCGAAATCGAAATCATAAATATCATAAATTAATTCTATAGTAAACGAGAGATGACGCAGACACGACAATTCTATTTTCGTTGCGGGAGCATTCGACTGGACAAGATACGCACCCTTTCGATCATTTTATGCGACTTTTTCGGATTTGATTGTTAGCGATTCCGGGTGCGTCAACGACCGTCGACTAGCGGTGTTTTCCCTAACCAGGTATCTCCCACCAGCGTGGCACCGCCCCAGCCGGAACAAGCTCTAAGCTCCTGATCGCTCTCCCAGCATGTGTGGTTGTCTAGTAAATGGTAGTGTTGGTGTGTGTAAGGGGTGAGGATAGAACAAAGGAAGAGAAGGAAAGGTCACGCGCAGTCTATTTGTTAGGGTACTGCTCCGGCATCCGCCTAGTGTTGATCGGAGAAACCACTGAAAACTACAAATCAGAGCAGCCAGTCGCTAAGAATTCCCCTCCAGACAGCGACTGAATTTGTCCTATCTGACCAGCTAGTGTCAAAACTCCTGCCGTCGTCGAAACTCGAACCTAGGACCTCTCGGTCAGCGGCACAACAGTGACGTCAGTAGATGCTCTGAGCCACCTCGGTAATTTCTCAGGAGGAATGCGGTAGCAAGGTGGGAACAATGAGTATTGGCTATCTCGCCTGAAGTAGCCAACAACGATAGCTAGCATTTTCAGCCTGCAGCTTTTAATGAAGCATCATCCAAAATGCTAGTACTACTTGACAAAATATGTAAGATTTATGCATCCTCTTGTCGGGTTTTTCGTTCAGTGTTCTTTAATAACAAATGCTGAGACCATCCATGTCATATACAGTTATTACTACTTCTGACGTTAAATATTGATAATAAACGAAGCTTGTTGCGCCGTCTCCCAATCCGATATCGTAAGTTCTTGAATAACATGTTTCAAAACGTTGTACTTTAGTGGACCCTGAAAGTGGAACGTAAAGCCAAAAAAGGCAGATGTACAGGAGTCATAACCTTCCCTAAAGCTACTCAAATGTATATAAGTACATGTGATGTAAAAAAATAGTATTTTATTTTATAAGTGACTGAAATAGACCATTAGATGCAAGTTATTTAATTGTTCACGTGCGGGTTAGCGTGACTAACGAGCACGTAATGGTAATATACAATATTTTATCTTATCCCATCGCCTTTGCAACATTCTGAGCACATTGTCATCTACAAGTAGGCGTAATGATCAATGGCATTATATGATTTCGGCGGTATATTGAGACCTTGCCGGGTATATTTGAGTTGACGATATTGCCTGTTGCGAGAAAATGGCAAGATATTCCTTAAAGTATTAAAGGTGAAGCTGCGAAAGCTGTGAAAGATTTATTACCAAGAAAATATAAAAATATCGTAAAAAATACGAAATTTTCAACGAGTGGAAGAGAGAAAGGAATAAGGATAGGAAGTTGTATAGCTTATTTTGAAGCTAAAATAAGTAGGTACCAATACTTAATGCAGGTCCGTAGGAATGTATGCGAACGTTTGTATTATACTTTGATTTGATGAGTATTATGGGTAAATGTGTTATGCATAGAATCATAGCACTCTAGAAGTCATACTACTCGCAGATCATTTGTTTTGTTTTAAGGCATCGATTCCTTTGCAAGGGAGGAAGGCCACGTAAATGTGACACAGATTGTTAAAAATTTCAAGAAACACATAAGCTGAGATTATTACATTGTTATTTAGATTACTGAACAATATCAAAGAGTTAAGTCAATTAACCTCAGGGGAAAGCCTTGTTATTTCTTACAATTCAATAGTGTGAAAAAATTGTTCTGCTCATCAACTAGGATACAGAAGAATAAAAAGAAAAAAAGGAATTGATATTTTTTGCTTGCATCAATCTGTGTTCTCATGTACGAACTTTCCTTTCCCAAAAGATACCATTCTTAATGTATACAATCGCATATAAATAGATCTTTAGCCCACTTCATTTGCGTAGTTCTAAACCAAAAATTTTCCAAATTTTTTCCAGCTCTGAAAGGAGAGCACGCAAGTAGTACTACACGAGACCTGAATGTGCGTGCAGTGAATAAGGACACGAACTCGCGATATTCTCGTGATGGAGAGGAATATGGGCATCGCAGCCAAGTGTTGTAATACACAATTGTGGCTATATAAAACTGGTCACGAACGTTCTAAAACATTCCGCTATTTCCTGAAATTCTGCACGAAGATGAAAAACAAGACACACAAAAAGAAATGTCCAATATTTGATGATGTGAAATGTCTGATACTTGAAACTGGTTATAAAAGTGTAATTCTTGATGTTGCATTTTACGGAAATACATGGAATGGTAATGCGAATTTGAAATGACTGAACCTGCGTGTGCCAAAAAAATGTGTTTCCCATGTCCAATAATTTTATTCATTTATCCGACTGTCAATGACAAAGCACATGAGATGAAGACCACAACCGATCATTCTCAAAACGATTAATTTGAACATGCAAATCGGCAAATTGTGAATTAACCACGCAGCAGACCTGCCGGACAAGCTTTAAAATTCTTACTGGTTTCCTATAAGTGTGGCAGAATTGCGTATGTAAAATGAGTATGTGTTTGTATTCTAAAACTTGTTTACTATAAAGGTAACAGTTATTTAGAATACAAATGTAATACCTAATAATCAACACAGTGTATAATAAAGGGTTGTTTTAATTTAAAAGAGAACTAGTAATTGACAACATGGGAAGGCACATAAATGGAGATCGTGGCGTGAGAAATATTCTGGAGCTGTATGTATCTCCGTAAAGTATATATACATGTCTCTAAAAATAAATATTACAAACTTCGAGGGAATGCAGAATGATCAAAAATTTATTTTCGTCAGAGAACGTACTACAATGGGAAATTTCATATAACGGAATTACACATCTAGAATTTACCCCTGATTGTTATGCAAACCCTTCTGCACAGATGTTCGGCAAATTGCCTGAAAATCAAAGGCATTTGTTATACATGTAACTTGCCATTGACATTTGTACCATTTATTCAAAGGCATCTTATATGACTAGTGACATCTGCCAAATGAATTTGTGATGCTTAAAACGGAGAAACATTTTCGAACTACTAAGCATTGCCCGATAAATTAAAATATTTTATAGTATATTATACCCCAATAAATCATTCGTAAGAAATGTTTTAGCGTGATGGGAATCATTGCAAATAAGGTGGTGAGTTTAACTAGTTTGTCAATAACTCAATCGCGGATTGAGCTGATTAGCTAATAATTGGATTGTAAATTTGACAAAATGTTTAAAATTGTGGATTTGTACTCGAACAAGAGAGCAAATAGTGTTTCGTGTTGACTTTCAAGCACTACTTGGGCATATACTGAAGGTAAGTGGAAACGTAGAAGCATGCAGCTAGCAGGCATCATTCAAATCATTCCGAAAAAGAGGTGCCTAAAATTTTGCATGTGAACAGAGGTACAGGTGTCCACAGCTTAGGATTACGCGTTATTGTGGGAAGAAGCAGTGATACAATGTCATTATCTCAAAAACAGTTAAATATATGTACCCCTAATTCTTCTTCCTATGACAGTATTCCAGTATTACCTTGACATCTTGTCGCTTTTCCAACATATTTTTGTACCACAAAAAAACCTCTTTTATATACCTTAGTGTAATTTAATTTACTTTGCGACTTCCTTTGCTTCCCATTAATAGACAATATTCAAGTTATACAAAAAAGCAAATTGTTTCTTGTTTCTTTTAATTTCTGAAGTGTATTTTATAAAACTCCAATTTGCTGATCCGATGGCCGAGATAATAGGCAATAGTGCATTAGCTGTTTAGGACCAGAGGATCGTGGTTTGAATCCCGCTTCGGGCATGGATATTTGTGCTGTCCATACGTGTTCTCCCTACAGCTTAAAAATCAAAGTGGTCGCTATACGAACTAGATGTTGAAAAACAACATTTAAAAAAACAGATTTATTGATATTTTACCATACGAATAAATGGCGAAATCCGTCCACGAAATTACGATCTATCTGCTCTCAAACGCCAATTAACATAACGTCAGAGGGAACACCTATTCCACATTAAAACATTTAACCAATTTACATAAAATATCAATTTTCGATTTTTTTAGAAGTTTTCCTAAAAGGGGACAATTTTTGTACTCGTATTACAGGTCGGAGATCAGTTTATTGCCTGGGTATGATGGATACGGGACAGGATGGAGAAGGGAAATCTCCGGGGCCAGTTGTTAACGGAGCTTAAGAGGAGGTTTTAAAATGGTAGCTATTTATCCTGACACGGACAAACACCTTCCGCCTCCAAGATGGATGGGAAAATTGGCAAAACCATCGATATTGATGAGGTCAGAAAATTGATGAGGTACGAAAAATGATCATAAAATGAAAACAGTTACAGAATAAAACAGTAACCTGTGCCACCCTGACATTCATACTTCAAAAATATTTGACGCAAACCGCAATAAACTGAAGGGAACTGCGGGCGATATTGTTCCACCAGCAGTTAGCAGCTCACGCGCTCGGAATCACTAACCAATCCACCAATGGTCGGCGCACCCACCTGGCACTCGACGCAGCGACAACTGTCGCTGAGCGAGCACAGGAGCCCAGGAGCGCCGCGGCGCCGCCGCCGCTGCCGCCTCCGCCTCCGCCTGGCCCCGGCGCTCGGCCGCCTCGGCCGCCGCCGCCGCAGCCGCCGCGGCGCGCCGCCGCCGCCCAACGCCGAGGCTGCGCGGCGCCGGCGCCGCCTTTACCACGCGCGCCCGGCCGGCGAGCCGAACAGCCGCGCCAGCACCTCCAGGTCCTGCAACGCCAGCCGCTTAACGTCACGCGCGCGACCACGCTTTCAACACGCAATTCGAATTTCTTCGCATTCTAATGGAAAGGAAGGTGTGTCACAAACAAATGACATTTTCTGAACATTTTACTTTTTTACTTTCTTCACCCTTTTTCTTCTTCTTCTTCTTCTTCTTCATTATTATTATTATTATTATTATTATTATTATTATTATTATTATTATTATTATTATTATTTATTCACAGCTTTCTGGTACATGTTTGAGGAGTCATACAGATATTTCTATCAAAGCATGATTTCCGTAGTACATTACTTTTAACAAAAATGTATTTACTTTACGAACTAATTAGAAGGTAAACATTTCTACAAATATAAATTTAAACACTTAGTTTATAAATTCAAAAGTAAATATTCTTTACTACAAATTTATTTAGGAACCCATAAATCTTCTGACTAAAGAACACGTGCTCAGGATCACAGCTTTCTGTAGATTGATGACAATGTTCGTCTCGATCTAGTTTTTCAGAGAGTGCTTCAGGACGGTAGGTATCACACCTGTTGCTGAGAGGACGATCGGCACAATCTCCTCCTCCAATACATGTCACTGCTCCTTTATAACTTGTGTAGTTCCTGTACTTTTGAGTTTTCTTTGTGTGTTGTGTGAGGTTGCTGGTATCTACAACTGCTATGTCTATCAGCCATACTTTTTTATTATTATTATTATTATTATTATATTGGTTGTTGTTGTTATTATTGTTATTATTATTATTATTATTATTATTATTATTATTATTATTATTATTATTATTATTATTACTATCCTGCACAGTTCACTGGTACTGAGAAGTCACACAGGTATCATCTATAGAAGCATGACTTCCAAATTCTTAATACATACTATAAGTTAAATTGTATATCAATTAACAAATAAAGTAGTTCTCGTAGAGACAAACACATGAATATTTGTGTGTACAATTCAGAGATATACTTCAATTGACTAGTGTAGAATCTAAAAACTTCCATTACTTCCCAACACTTTCTGACCAATGAGCACAATAATATTCTTTTGTTCATTGTGTAAACTTATTCTACGTTCTCAAATGAATAGCCTTTGAGTATATTAATAATATGACTTCGTGTACTAAAGTTTTTATACTTAAAAAATTGTATTTTTAACAGTTTAAAAAGACTATGTGATACATATATTCTGAAGCCGCAAGTGGAAAGTAGGTTTGAATAAAAAAACATTCTAGCGATATTGTGCACATGTACAGCTGCGTTACATGTATTTGTGACTGAACTACAAACTTTTATAAAAAATTACAATGCATTTGACAAATACATGCAATTTTTCTCTGCCAAACATCAAATCACGTTAGAGGTCCTATCCATTAGCGGCAAATGTTGCAAGTATAACTTCGCCATGTGAGATTTCCTATTCTTCATATTTTAACATTAGTAATTCACGAATTCCACCTGACCTGTCTAATATGAATTTGAAGACCTTGTTTGACATGGACTTATTTGAAGCTCTGTCTTTGTGGAACATATTTCATTCAGGAAAAAATCTAACTTCAATATTGTTGTTGTAGGAGTACGCCTAAAAAATACTTAACTTTCGCAATTTTCGGAAACTCAGAGATTTCGAAGAAAATTATATACTCGCCATTTTTTTAAAGCATCATATGATCTCTCTTTGATCCAACACGCACATTTCTGGTGAACTCAAATTTGCTTCTAGTACATGCCGAGCCCTAGGCGCCGATGTCGTCTCGGTAGTCGTGCTGTGACCTTCCTCAGGACGAAAAGTCCTGGATTTTTTCATGAAATGCATTTCGCCTCGAGGAAGGTCACTTTTGATATTATTATATGTTTGACAACTTAAAGCCGCGGATTGTTCTCAACTGGCCTGGAGCGACTACTACACATTTAATATTATTTAGAGCAAAAATATAAAAACGACAACGTTGAAAATGATGTCCTGTACATTACATAATATTGTATTTGGCATTAATTATAATATTCCAAACAAAAAGAAACACTAACATCGTATTTATCGAGAAATCTGATACAACTGAATCTGTCTATTCAAATGATTCACATATCTTCAGATCTTTTCTCTCTAGTGGGTTTGTAGGAACTCTTAGCAAGCATAATCGCAATGGAAAAAACAAAGCTATTTGTCATGCGATGTCTTCACATCTATTCTGGGCGTTCTTTTAATCTCACTCAACGCTATCAGTGAGCGCTAGTGTGATGCATCCGCAACGCATGTCTTTGTTGTAGGGCATCTTTTAAGAAAAGGTGGTAATCGTTGTCTGGCCTACCTTATTGAAAAAAGAAGACAAGTAAAACACAAAACACATCACACAAGCATTGAAAAATATAATGTACGATTTTTAAAGATAAAAATATAATTAAAATGAATCGCGTAGTGATTACATACTGTTAAAGTACACCTAATCTTAAAAAAATCACTCCACGGCGAGTGCTTATCTGAATATGGTCTATTAAGTGTAATATGTTGATGAAAAATTAAACATTTAATTAAGAAAATAAAATATTTTTATGAAACAAAAATTACTTCAAAAATGTCAAAATTAAATGAAACAATATGAATTTACACAAGCTCTAGGACAATCTTTCTGAAGTCTACATTCTTCAGCGCATTAATAAACACGAAAATAACAATAGTATATACCCATCCCAATAATGTACTCCACTATAACTAGAGCTTGGATTCGTACGTAACTACGTATTTGGTCATCAGTTACAATCATTTTTTTGTCATATGTTTATGAATTAGGCCTTTTGAAGTGATGGGATAGATGATAATCCATTTTTTCCATAAGTCCTGGTATAGTACATATTTTTACATATTTAAAGGTGGCTCCAAACATTCGGCATTCGCCGAGCAGCGAGCTACTGCTTGCCCAATCCCGAACAGCTGATGTGTTCGGCGAATGTTCGCGCCCTTTGACGTGTCCAAAAGACGGACACGCGGTGTGTATGGTGAGCAACGGAATGTTCGTCGCTCCGCAATAGCAAGCAACTCAATACTTGGGATTCTGTGAGCGGTTGTTCGCTACTCGCCGAATAACGAATGTGTGGAGCCGCCTTAAAGAAAATTAACACATAGTAAGAGAAGAGGGGAAGTGAGAATTTTCCTTAAATAAACTGTAAATGAAAGTAGTGCTTTCAATGTACGAGGGCTGAATAAAAAATGTATAGTCTAAATGATAAAAAATTATTCTTACAGTGCCTCCGCTTGCTCCATCGGGTGCCTCCAGGACGAAGACTGCTGATCCGCCAGCACAACGCAGATAAAATGCTTCTAGGTCTGCAATGAAAACAGAAATTGTCTGTCAATTTACTGTTATATCAAAAATTAATTTTATAATTGTTTTGGTGAAAAATGTTTGAAACATATTCAATATTACTAATAAACCTATTTTAATAATTACGTAAATCTCTCTCAATTTACGCTGTCTAGCCATATTTTTTTATACTATGAATTATAAAATACCACTCTTCGTGAAGACCTATAGCAAATTCGCATTAAATATCAGATTAACTGAAACATTGTAGCTTGATTAACTTGGCTATCCGGGAGACGCCGCGACAGGGCGTAGTACTGCGCCCTGAGGAAGGTCGCAGAATGGCGACCGAAACGTTGGCACCTGTGCCCTGGACGCGGCGTCTCCGGATAGCCAAGTTAATCATGACTCGGTCGCGAAGCCTACGCTCTCACATTGTGAGCTTCATTACAGGCATAAATGTAGCTTCAGTGTGCGCATGTTTACTGAGCTCTCCTTTCGTTGTAGTGGTAAAAATAGAGCCGTCAAATCTGCAGTTCTTTTAACAATGCAAATAAATTTTATGTAGCTCGGGGGCGAAATGTGTGTGTGTTTATATATATATATATATATATATATATATATATATATATATATATATTATATTGAAACGCACCCGTTTCCACCCAAAGAAACGGCGAGGCATCAAGCAAGAACACGGCAGAACGGTTGCAGAGGGCACTCGCTAGCCAAGAAAACGGTTACTGCCGCCGACGCTCGTAGTGGAAGAAGTAACGATAAATATTTCTTCGATCGATAAGATCGAGAGACTAACAGTGATTCTGGGTTATATGAAAGAAAAGGTAGAGACCACCATAGATATTGTATCATTAGTGATTTGTATAGAATTAATAAATAGTTCAGTTTATTTTGTTCACGGAACAGTGGTGTTTGATTAATAACCCCGAGCCCATTCACGAGAAAGAACACCTGTCCCTTACAAATAAATTTACTGAGAACAAGCCGGCCTACCCGGTACGTCACAGTTGGCGCCCGAACAGTATGGACTCGTGTATTTAAGAAATGTGGCTCAGGGATTAATTTAACAAGGGAATAAAACTAATGACTCCTGAATTAACAAACTTGTGTAATAATTTTAGAAACATAACAGTTTGAACAGGAAATATTGAAATAAAACAGTGTGCATGTGCAGTTGTTTACTAGGAAAAAGTAGTAGAAATTTATTATTGTCATTTATGTAAAGGTAAATACTGTTGAGGAAATATAAAGCAATTATAGAAATATTGACAGGCAATGGTAATTGTGAATGTAAATGTTATTTAGTTAAATATGTGGTCAGTCAATCCAGAAAACAGTATGCAGAGTACCTATTATGTATGTGTAAAGAGAAAACAGTGTGTATAAATATTGTGTTTGTTAGAATAATTATTTGTGTACATGATAACATACCATAGTTAAGTGAATTGTTTCTCAATATTGGATAAAGCAAGGAAATTAGTAGAATTTGTAGGAAAGTGTAATGAATACAAGAGAAGTTAATGTCATTTTGGTGTAAATTGTATATGCTAATTATTTTGAGCATATGGGCATGAATCTTGCAAGATAACTGTCACAATCATCTAAAAGGAGTATAGCCCAGGTGTGAGGGGCATTGTTCATTAGCAGTGAATGGAAAGTAATTAATAGTGAAGGAATTAATATTGATTTGTTGGAATGTTGGGGTAATGTTGGTACTGCATACAGTATATTTTTATGTCATATGTGGTAACTGTATAGTGAAAATTGGGTTGGTCATAGTAGACTATACAATTGTGGTTTTCATGCAAAATTTAAAACGAATAGTGTATTCAGCTAATGCCTAGAATCACTGATAGGTCATTGTTTCAATACAATTACTTGGGAATTAGACTAATTAAATCAGGGAACAATTGCAGTAGTATTGCGAGCATAGATGAGCTGAGGGCGGCATTACAAGCGCGGAAGCAGTAAAAGCAATTGGAAAAAATGAGTGAACGATACGAAGCAGCTGAAGACAAGAAATTAGATTGCGACAGCAAAATGGAGGCTCAAAAGGCGATGTTGGAACGGAATGAGAAGATAGAGCGTGTAGAAGACTCGGATGAAGGAATCGGCGGAAGTACGTTTCTGGATAGTAGGAATCCTGGAGTTGGAAGTAAATTAGATGACACGTCGGGCGATTGTTTTGATGAAGAAGTAAAAGTCACATCAACGCCGATGAACCAGGTAGCAGGGAACCCAAGTCAGGAGCACCAAGCAAAGATATCATCGGATTTGATGTTAATAATGAAAATGATTAACGACCGACTTGATAAAACGGCAGAGGAACAAGAAAGAAGATCCGAAAAGCAGCTTATGGCGATTGAAGAACGAATTGAGAAATTGGCAGAAGAACAAAAGAAGGCAATCGAGGAACAAGAAAAAAGATCGGAAAAGCGGCTTATGGCGATTGAAGAACGAATTGAGAAATCGGCAGAAGAACAGAGTAGGAAGATGATGGAAGAACAAAAGAAGGCAATCGAGGAACAGAACGGAAAGTTAATGGAGGAAATTAAAAAACAAATAGGACCTATTAACAAGCAAATCGAGGAACCCAGCAGAAAATGAAGAAGATAGGGAACAGGTCGAGATTCAAAAATGGAGCAAAAATAACTGTTGAAAACCGACCTACATCAACAACTTGAGGAGAAGATTACCGCACAAAGCGAGGAGGTACAAAACCAGATTCGGAATGAAATCCAGACGGCGGAGAGCAAGAGAGCGAACATACAGGAGAATATACGAAGGTGCGAAGAAAAGGTATCATCCCTGCAATCTGATGTGGAGCTAATCAAAGAATGCCGGACAACGCCCATCATTGCGGGCGGAATACCAACTTTACGCCTCCGAAATCATTGAAGTTTTCGGAGATGGTCGAGAAAACCCATGCGCATTCATGCGGGCAGCGGAACGACACCTAGCTGTGATCAACACGTCGGAAAGATGCAAGGTCCAGTTTTTGTATTTGATGTTGGAGGGGAATGCCCGGACGTGGGCCGACACTTTTGATGTATTTCCGGGGACGCTGAAGGAATTTCAAGACCGATTCTATGAGCGGTATTGGAACGATGAGATTCAAATGAATGTGAAGTTAAATCTAATGAATGGTTATTATACTCAGTCGATGGGAACTCTGCGGGAATATGCGACGCAACGTGTTGGAGATTGTAGGACACTACGTCCCCAATGAATGATCAAGAAATTATGTGTTTATTGACACGTCAGTTTCCCGTGTCGATCCAAAATAATTTGCGAAGTTCGAACCATACCAATTTAGAGAGCTTTATGAACGCATTAGGAGGATATGATTTAACATTTGCCAATACCCGAAGAATAAGAGGGAGGAACGAACGACAAGACCCAAACCGTCGAGAAGAAGAGAGAGGAACGAACCGAGGTGCGCCCAATCAATCAACACGGCCTGGTCCAAGTGGAGGACAGGGAACATCTTTAAACAGATAGAGTCCGTGATGACAGGCGACCCCATGACGGACACAAGGGAAGAAGAGCTGAATGTGGTCCCTATCAATACGATTCAGTCGGTGTCCTATGAATCACAACCGTGGCAGAGAAAAAAAAGTTCGGAAGTTCGCATGAGAAAATGTCCCACGATCAAAGTAGAATGCGAAGGGGTGGTAACGGAAGCACTGGTTGATACTGGATGTACTACAACAGTTATATCAGAGGAATTTTATAATGAGTTGATTGCGAAAGGAAAGCAAGTAATGTGCTTGCCCATGAATAGGGCGTACGTGATAGGAGCCACTCAGAAGAAGTCAAGCCCTATCACGAAACAAATAATGTTTAATGCTGAAATTGGCGATCAAAGTAGAAGTGGTAGCTCTAGTAGTAAAGAAGTTGTTGTATCCGATGATTATAGGACAGATTTTTATCCGAACGACGCGCGATTATTGATCTTGACCACGGAGTGGTAGAACTAGGAAGCCAGAGAATCGAGATGGACATGGGAATGGAAGAGGGATTAGAAATATGTACGGGCGTGTTATCGGAGGAGGGGATAGAAGAAAGACTGAAACAACAGGTTGACCAGATAGAAGTACTGGAAGCCCAGCACAGGAAGGCAAAGTCAAAGAAGAAAACATATGAATGTCACGAGGAGCAGACAATATTGTTGCGTGATCCCAAAGTTTCCAACCCTAAACTAAGGTTATACGCAAAATTTTTTCCATTATATGAGGGGCCGTACATCATTGAACAGATAACAAACCCAAACGTGGCTAAACTAGTCAACGATAACAGAGAAGTGGTGGGACATTATAATTTTTACAATTTAAGACCTTGCCCAACAAGAGAAGGCAATGGACAAGAATAGACCATTAAGTCATTGAATTTTCCGGAGAAAAATCCACAAAAAAGGGGGGAGGGGGTAATGAAACGCACCGCGTTTCCACCCAAAGAAACGGCGAGGCATCAAGCAAGAACACGGCAGAACGGTTGCAAGAGGGCACTCGCTAGCCAAGAAAAACGGTTACGGGCGGCGAGGTGTCGTCGGTTGGCCGACCGTGGGAACGAGGCCGCGAGGAGGCAGTGTCTGGCTGGCCGCCGGCGAGGAAGGACGTATCTGGGGCTGCTCCGCGATCGAAAAGCAAACTAGTATCGCGAACGAACGAGTGCAGAAAGATTAATTGACGGACAATTTGTGCGTGATAACAATCAATAGTCGATCGGACATATTGCCAAAGTGATAGCTGCTATTTGGAGTAACACAGATCAAAATACGTCGAGTGGATCGGAGAATTGGAAAGGAGCCCTACTTCGGAAGCGCCTCACCTCGGCTGGTCCCAAGTGAAACGACCCCGGCAAGCAGCGAAGGAGCGTGAGGAACCGAGGGTCCCCGAAGCCGCCGACGCTCGTAGTGGAAGAAGTAACGGTAAATATTTCTTCGATCGATAAGATCGAGAGACTAACAGTGATTCTGGGTTATATGAAAGAAAGGGTAGAGACCACCATAAATATTGTATCATTAGTGATTTGTATAGAATTAATAAATAGTTCAGTTTATTTTGTTCACGGAACAGTGGTGTTTGATTAATAACCCGAGCCCATTCACGAGAAAGAACACCCGTCCTTACAAATAAATTTACTGAGAACAAGCCGGCCTACCGTACGTCACATATATATATATATATATATATATATATATATATATATATATATATATATGGGAATAATATTGTAAATTACAATGACATCACACAAATACATTGATACATCTTCAAGTTGTATCAAATATTTGCAAAGTTTGTAATATAACACATATCATTGATAAAGACCAATGGAATTGGCAAACTGAATAGGGAACTTTCCAGTGAATAAATGAGTGAGTGAAAATTTAGAATATCCGGATGCATCGACTACTCTGGCCATTAGTACATTGGTTGATTGCTTCGTGTTTCCGGGCGCGTCAACGGATATGGTCATTAGTCCCGTGTGTGCATGTTAATCGCCACTGGAATTGACAGTGATCTTCCCCGTCTGGTTGGAGAGATCCGTCAACCTTTTCTTTTGCAAGAATTCGTTCATAAAAGAGCCTTTTACGGCATAAATGATGACGTATAAGATGTTACGGCACGAAATATTGCGTCATCACAGTGGCGAATTCTCCATACATCGCGTATACCGCCGGTATACCTTGTAATTCGAACTGAATAATAAACATTTCGTAAGTTTGGTAACCATCTAAACAGTTATTGAGTTTTTGAATGCTGGTGCGAAAAAGTAACTATTTTGCTACTGAGAGCCAGTCAGTTTTCCGCATCCGTAAACACTATGAAGTGCGATAGAGTAAGTAGTTACAAAATTTCTTAATGCTGTGCAGAGAATTCGCTAGCGCAGGTGAAGGCACTGCATGCCAACCGCACTAATCTAGGGCTCATCATGCTTCAATAGCTTAAAGCATAGAGTAAAGACTACCTCTTTAGTCTATGCTTAAAGATCTAGACAGAGATATCGAGAGTGACAGTGGAGGGAAAGAGGGCGGGAGAAAAAGAATGAAACAGAACATGAGAGAGGGAAAGAGCTGGAACGGTGAGGGAGCGAGAGCTTGAGAAAGAGAGAGCAAGATACGAAACGAGATAGGGAGAGAGAGAAGAAGGAAGAGACATAATGAGGAACAAACAAGAGAGAGCGAGAATTCGAGCGTGCCAGAGTGAGAGACAAAAAGAGCGAGAGAGCTAGGAGGGAAAGAGAACGAGCGTAGAGAAGGAGACAGGAGGAAGACAAAAGGAGAAAGAGCAAGTAAAGAGTGCAAGTGTGAAAGCGTGAGAGAGAGAGCTGAGGAGCGCGAGCGAGGTGGGAGAGGAAATACAGCGAAAGGGAGGAGAGGAGAGAGGACTAGAGAACGAGAGAGAGATCGAATCAAGGAGATAGAGACCGAGGGAGAGAGAGAGTAAACTAATTGCTTGCACCACTGGTACGGCTGCTTTCAGGAACATGCGCACAACAGACTACAGATCGAGAAATGTATGAGAAATGGAAACCAAACATGGCAGACATATGGGACTCTCCACGCACTTGAAAGAGTTTCTCTCGCTCTGGTCAATCGGCAAAAGAAGTTTCCTCGATCATATTTCTACTTTACTTTCTTATTTGTTAGCCTACATTTAGGCGCTCGCTGCTTCAGGTAAACACTAAACAAAGCCATAAAATGCGATATAAAAATGCGATAACTCATTTATTTATTTTACGTGCAAAAACAGTTAAAAATCAGTGTATAAATGTGCTATGGGGAAAGTGAATTGTGTGCACAATACACCAGTACACACCTACAATTTTCTTAGTTTCTTTCTTTAAACGGAAATGAATAAGAAGACTTTTGTAGGAAATTATCTTTTCTTGTATGGAAACAGAGCACAATAATAAAAATTTGAAGGGAGAAACTAAAAGGGATATTTTGAAAAATTGAATTAATTCGTTATTTTCATAATTCATGTTTCTTATTTATGAATGAATTTATTATTCTTGAATTTTATTATGAATTATTTCATCATTCACATCTAAGAAGCGTGGAGATTCTGGAGCGCAAGAAAACTATAGTTTGAATTGTCTGCGCGTTTTCTTGAACCCTTATTTCGTTATACTTCGTTTTTTCTAGCAATGCGCGCGAGGTCCTGTCTTCAGTCCTACGCAGTCTCTTGCCAAAATCCATCCTTTTCACCTTCCCTTATACTTCAACCCTCACCCTTATTTCGAAATCTCTTACCTCCTCCTCTGAACCTACTCCCGTTTCTCCCATTCCCACTACCAATCCATCTCACCTGACGCCCCGTTTTCTCACCACCGTCCTCGTTGACATATTACAACCTTCGACCACACACTGAGGTAAAAATGGAGTAAATATAAAGCAACTAGATGCAGCAGAAAAACATTCGTGTAGGTATTTGCAAAAGAAAAACATACTTCACCATAATGTTCAATCCCTTTCAAATAAAACTGAGTTAATCGAGGCAGCTCTACAGAGCGATTTAAATCAAATGGATGTTCTTTGCTTTACATAACATTGGTTATCTCGTAATGAACTTAGCATTTTCCAAATTCCAAACTTTTACCTCGCAGGCTTTTATTGCAGAGAGAGCGAGAGATTCTAATATCTCAAGAGCTACACTGAATGGAAACTTTTCCCAGGAAAAGTGAAACGTTTTCAGACTCACAATCGGTTTTAGAAAATCAAAACGCATGAAATCCGCATTTTTTCTCTTAAAGATGTTGCATCATCAATGGACAAAATGAAGCACATATTGGAATATTTTTAGATCTTACGAAAGCTTCTGACGTTATTGACCGTAATATCTTGGCATCAAAATTACCTTCATTTGAAATTCGTGGTATTGCCCTAGAATGGATAACCTCGTACGTTAAAATTATCAACTCAGCGTAGAGATGTCGAACTGTCACGAAAGAACATTATTTACTTATCTTTCCAATTCTTTGCCAATTGAGCATGGGTCCCGCAGGGTTCGATCTTAGGCTCTATCCTCTTTCTTTTATACGTAAACGATAGCGCCCCTCGCGATAAAATGGAAGAACTGTTCTGTTTGGTTGATGACACGAAAGTTCTTTGCAAAAAGAAGTACAACAGTACAATTTGCAGTTCTAAATTGGTAATGCATTAGTTATCGAAGGAAACGTTTCAATGCATTTTTGCATTTCAAATCGACAATCGCATGCTTAATTGAAAATGAACAATATGCAATTAGCTGATGTTAAATTAACATTTCTAGGTCTCTCAATTCAGTCAAACCTCAAATCGAAAAGAATTAAACACTAAATTAAGCTCATTATGTTACGCATTCAGAATTCTTTCAAATTTTGTCAGCCTTCATGCAGCTCATGTACTTTGCAAATGTACATTCTCGCCTGAGATATGGCATACTATTCTGGAGAAGTTCATCCTGTAGTACCCAAACCTTTAGATTGCAAAAGAAAATTATTCGAATAATGAAATAATGCCATCCATGTGATTCCTGCAAGCCTCTTTTCATTGAGTTTGGAATCTTACCATTGCCTTGCCTATTTATTTACGAATCTGTAAAATTTGTCAAAAGTAACTTACTTAACGGTAGGAACATATTTTCATGCAATACTAATATTTATAATTATAACACACGTCGTAGAAATCACATTCATCAAGTGTCAGTATCATCAGCACCCTACAAGAAATCCACATACATGTACGTTACTTTACAACGCATAGCCAGATGACCTGAAATACTCAGTTTGGTACAATAAATCTTCTAAGTAAAAAGTAAAATATTTTCTGTTGCATAACTGTTTCTATACAATTAGAGACTACACTGATCATCAAAAGAAAAAATAATGCTTATTTTAACAAAACAATTATATATAATGGATTAGTTTACATTTTTATTGTATAATTTAACGAAATACTTAATATGCCTGTAACAAGTAATGTACTTCAGCTTCCGGGTCAATGACCCCATCTCGATCATTTTCGTTCAGTTTCCCTGATCCATTGGAGCAAAATGCTGGCCCTTGTTTTCTCTGGACGCAATGAAGTCACTATGCGCACGTTTTGTTGAGCTCTCCTTTGCTTGTAGTGGTAGGAGTAGAGCTGAGGGTGAGCTATTATATTGTTAGTAATGTAGAAAAATCAAATCTGCAGTTCGTTTACCGTTGCAAATAGTTTTTCTATAACTCAGGAACGAAAATATCTAGCTTTTCAAATGTTACTAATCTCGCGCTTTTTAAAATTTTATTATTATTACTAGGGTCAGGATTATTACTATGTACTTAAATTGGGAAAATATGTACATATATATGTATTATAATATACAGAAATATGTACTAAAAAGTTAAAAATATGTAACAATAATTATCATTATATCAATTCATTTTTATTGAAGTACTTTTATCTAAGTGTATATTTCATTAACATAAATTAAACATTATACTCCTCATAATCCTATTGTTTAAACCGATATCCGTAACAAGAAACAAATATTTGTTTCAAATTTTCAACAATAAAACTTTTTCTATTATCTTGTAAGAGAGCCTTGTACTGACTAAAAGAACTCGCTACATCGTACGAAGTCACCAGTGCGTTTTGAAACTTGCACATATCTTCTGGCGTGTAGTCAATATCCAATGTGACAGGATTGTCCACTCATAGCACTGCACTAACAGCTAACAGCGCAAATTGCAAATGGTTTCGAATGCGGGGTGTTCTCCAGAACTGAAGACCTCTTTTTCTTCACTAGGTCCCTTTTGATCCGAATAATAAATGAACAGTTTTTAAAGAAGGGACTGCCGATTGAGCAGTTTTAGGCAGGTGGAAAGTTGAAGGAAGATGGCCTTCAAAGACTTAATTGTAGTGCCTAGTGAAAATGCGGTAATATAATTTCAGCATAAAACAATTGCTGGGATATGCTTATGGATGCTGCAATATAAGAATCAAATTGATGTATAACTTGTATGGATAAAGTGACCATATTAAGCATTGTAACCCATAGAATCAATTCAGATGCTCCATCTCGTTAATTCTTTTTTATTGGAAATCAATGTGTCAACCTGCAATCTAATCAGTTCTGCAATACAACGCATGTACAAGTCAGGTTAGGCGTAGTAATTTTGGATACTACACGCGCAGGGCTTCCGCTGCCTTGCATGTGTATGGCACTGCATTAGTATCAGAAGGCAGATATTACTGTGTTTAACTCCATGAGACCACAAAAATCCCATTGTTTAAGTAACAGTTTTGCAGTAGTTTGATGGTTGCATTTGGGTAACACTTCACACGTTACACTTTTAATTATTCATGAAACCTATTCCATCATTCCGAATATGATTTCCTTGCACATCAGTTGTTTCGTTAGTTGATATCCAGATGGGACCATCGCCAATTCCCCATAAATGGAATCCATAGTTTCCAAAGAATGAATGAAATGCATTGTTTCCATATAGTCTTTGTTATTGTAGATCTGTGTGGAATTGTTTTATGTGTGCTTAATTTCCATATGGGAATGTCGGCACAAAACCATAACACAATACAAATGAATTCAAAAATTAGATTTCTGCTCAATACTTTGCAATCATGCAACCAATCAATGAGAACTGTTTTTGGTTTGATATGTATCTTCGAAATTCGTGTTTGATGAAAAGACGGAATGTATGTTGGAAGATTTGAAATCACTGGAGCATATGTCACATTTTTTACGTAACTGGCAAAGAAGTGTTTTCTTGTGTAGAGAAGTGTTCAAATTTTCTGTGAAGGCTTCAGTCACATTAACGTCAGAGAGATTTTGTCCTTTTTTTTTAACAAAATGTAGAATAAGTTGTAACAAAAATATAAAACTGAATCTACAAAGGTCGCTTGTTCAGTATTTCTCAGGAGATTAGGAATAAAATCAATGCTGATTCACATTTAATCAATTGACTCTTACGTTTAAATTCAACTTACAATGTTTTACGGTATGAATATTGCTAGACTGCTCTGAAAAGTATTGCTTTCCTGTGCTAAATTCTTACTCAGCGTTACCACTGCCCCCATATGTTTTAATCCAAAAGCTTCAGTGCCGCTTCGTGATTTTACTTCAGATTCTGAGCCCGAAGAGATAATTTACAAACAATGGCGGAGGCTCGCGTGTGACAATCGGGGAAAGAAAAATGTCAACGGCGCCTCCTGTGCTGGTGCGTGTAGTTTCTGGTGAAGGGTATCAAGGTCTAGGGAGACCCCTGAAAGATGCGTAGTGTCATGGCCGCCTTCACGAAGGCCTCACAGCAGCGCTGGCAACATCGCATCTGCACTCGCGTACGTCCGTTTACCTTCTCGCCGTTCAGGAACGTGACGACTATTTCATCTTTTAAGTTATTTTATTAGGAAAGGAACTGAGATTTGTTGAGAATAGGAACTGAATGATAACAAATGTTTATTCGAGTTATTATTTTTAATAACAAAATATTTACCCATTATATTAATGTTACCAGCTTGCGTTTCTTATTTACATGTAACATCGTTTCGCATCTTAGAGTAATTATTTAACAAAATATTTGATGCAATTCCTATTGCCATTTTAACTAAGTTGATATTTTTGCCCCCACAAACACAAACATCCTCAGCAATACAATTTATCGCTCTGTCAATACTCCCTTCTCACTTAGAGAACACAAAATAAATTTGTGGCTTCCACTGGAAGATAAAAATAAATTTTCATAGTTTTTTTAAACTAAAAACTGCATAATTCCATTTTAAACCATAGAATTCACAAAATAATATAAGCTGCAACAAACAAGTTAATTGATCTGTTCTTAACATTTAGGTCAGAACACGAATGAAACATATTCCCTAAAGATATTTACTAATTGGACAGAATTCGCATTTAAATGAACTGGTTAATGTTTAAAACAACATTAAAAACATCTGCTGATTATATCGATCGAATTGTAACAACTTCATGTAAATGAGGCGTTAAGGCAAGGAATTGTGTATTGCGTTATTAATACATACAAACAACAAACCATTGATGAATACTTACTTTTGATGCATGAATATACGATGGCTGCACACTCCCAGGTCTTTTCGTAGTGTCGCACATCACCAAACAAAGAAATTAAATTATTATCCTAACTTTTATCTGCAGATGCACGGATCGCGCCTTGAAACACAGATAACTGCTCCGGCTTCAGGACGTGTGCGCGGTGTTGCCGCTTTGGTCTGGGCTAGGCATTGTTAGGTGTAATAAGTAGAAAAGTGGGCTATCGCCTTCTAAACGGATCATTTTCACAAACCAAACTTGCATTCTGTTCTCTGCGATACTCGTGCTGAAAACACACCAGAAGCTATGGATTGCATCGTCGCCTTGCCCTTTTATTTGCAATGCCGTCGATATAATGAAAAGACTCATTTCAACGCGATGCAATTGAATTGCGGCATTTTAAAGAGGAGGCTAAAAATATGCTTGACAATGCTGAATTGTTTCTCTGGGAGATTCTTTAACAAAAACATACAAAAAATTGAAGAATTAAATTTTAAAAATTGTAGAAAAATGGAAAATTCAGTAATATGTAAAAATATGTTCTTTTGGGTAAAATATGTAAATATATGTACTTTCGGGTAAAATATGTAAAAATATGTACTAAAAAACGTTTCTTTGCACTAACCGATATGAAACGTGAATATATCGTTGATTCGACTTTATAGAGTTACGTTAGGAAAATATGTTATGTAATTATCCGGGCCCTAATTATTATTATTATTATTATTATTATTATTATTATTATTATTATTATTATTATTATTATTATTATTGTTGTTGTTGTTGTTTTAACTTTCATTCATATTTCAACTATCGTTAAAATGTTGGGATGGGATTCTGGTACTCAAGAAAACGTGCGCAGATAATCTCTCCCATACGTCATACACTGTTTTACTGTTTTTGACCAAATAAATCAAATAAAATTGTGGAACCTGAATTTTTCCGAGTATTGTTTCTTCAAATTGTGCAGAGCTTTTTTCCGCCGGCAGCGTTCCTCCGGAAGTTGGCTCTTCTTAAATATAATCTTATGCTCACTGAGCATTTCAGCGAAAATTATTGCTTGTCAGCTAGGTAGAATTCACTCGCTGTCTGGAGGAGAACCTAGCGGCTGGCTGCTCTTGATTGGTAATTGTACGGTGTTCCGATCAGCACCAGGTGAATGCCGAGTAGTACCCTACAAAGGGCAATTGACTGCGCGACCTATCCTTCCTTCCTGTCCTTCCTCATATCTTATACATTACTTCCTACCAAACATGCCGAGAGACCAGTCGGAAATCCTACGTTGGGTCTTTCTGAGGCGATGACCCGCCAGAGGGAGATACCCGTTTGGGAAACTCCATCAGACGATGTTTAGGTCGGTGTCGGAACTCGCCATCCAGCGGAGGAAGATCACCGTCTCCTGCAATAAAAACTACACTACACTTACGGGACTAATGACCTCAGCCGTTGACGCGTTCGGAATCACTAATGAATGAATCAATCTAGTAATTCGTCGACTTCGTTAATCCCACCCAATCTAGACCCGATATTGCGTCGGATTAGCGAGAGCCTACTGTATTGGTTTCCATTGCACTGTGTGGGGGCATCCAGAAAGTAAGTTTCCCCAGGTCGTCAACAAAAAGAAAACAATCTCACTGAAAAGCTTTATTGTTGCATAAATTCTGTGGTGGCAGCAGAGATTTTGTGGTACTCCATGATAAACTATCTGGGGTCAATGAGGTATCTACCACAATAGTATTAAATGTAATTTTACATACAGCCAGACACGTGTTTCGGGAACACTTTCCATCTTCAGTGGTTCTACAATTCCATAATTACATACTAACAAATTACACATGTATTAACGTCAACAAAATCATATATATATATATATATAACATTGAACAATAAAATAATTATTTAAAATTAGTACTTACCTAAGTAAATACAGATTAAAACGTATAATTTAAGGGAAAGTCGTCAGCATGACTTTCGTACAGAGTACGATCAAAATGGCGTCATACTTTAATTACATTAATTACAGATATTTAAAAGGAATATAACATAAGGCTTATGCAGTCCTACGATCGTTGCTGATGCAAGAAACAATATAGCTAGTAGCCGAATATTTAGCACAAAATCAGAGTAACCAATTTTACCATATATACATACCTCTCCATTAGATACCTAATACGAAACTAAGACGAAATGTTTCTGAATCTGTAAAACTACTAACTGTTACGCGATTTTCAACCTCAAATTTGAATTTAGAATGCAAAAATCATTAAAGAACACATATTGTCACTTCAGAAAAACTTGTAACACAGTGTAATTAATTTGAGGCGCGTTCTGGGACCTAAAATTTTACAACTGAAGCACTGTATATAGGGGAGGATGCAAGGTCACTCGGTCGACCACACACGGCTCGACTCACATCAGATCTGCAGCAGTTCCACTGGGTGTGATGGACATGAAATTGTTTTCGTTTTTAAGAAGAAATAAAAGAGGTCATTCGTCAACATATTTATTTTCTATAAGAACGTCAACAATACCAAATCAATATTCCCACAATGTTTCGTTTTTGCTGACGACCTAGCGAGACTAACTTTCAGGAAATGCCTTCTTTCTTCGGTGCCACGTTTTAAAAGTTGAATATTTGTAATTAAGTGTTTTTCTTCTAACTTACATATATTGTTATGCAATGAACTTATTAATTAATTGACATGTTTAAAAATAAAGTGTTTTAAATAAAAGAAATAAAATGTTTATTTCGCGTGGTTATCACATTAGCATACAAAAGGAGTGTGCATTTACAAGTTCCTAATCATCTTCATCGGTAGATTTAAATCGTGGATCGTCGATCTTCTCGGACTTCACGGGCCCGAGAGTGCCACGATTGTCTTTAATGACAGTGACCGCCTCCGAAGTAGCTTCTTCTTGAGGAGAGCTCTGCTTACTTGGTGGAGATTTTTTCTCACCAGAGGTACCCTTCCGCCGCCTAGAAAAGTGGGATTAATATAGTCAAGGAACATAACATTACAAACTAGTTGAGCCCGTGCGAACATCCAGCGCATTTCGGGTCATTGCATTCTTTGAAAAGTGTAAATAGCGGTAGACGGATCTCATACGGAACGGCCGCTGCACTGAGCGTTACTGGTTATTTATGCATAAAAGTATATTAGTCATGATACCGTAGTTAACGACATGGATTCATAAGCCGATACATTCCTTCAGTTCTGGATGTTTAATATGTACGGGAAATTATCTTTTTGTTTGGTTTGTATAATGTGCTACAAATATTGTTACATAAGTTCTTTTTGTATTTATTTTATATTTTACATTTTTTTAGAAGGAAGAAAGAGTTTATATTTTTAACTATCGAAGTAATTGCAGATATGCATAGTAGGCGCTTCGGTTGAATTTGGAATTTTTCAAGGGATGGCTGAAGTGCGGGGAGAAATTGAGACATTAAAATATTACGCAACCTTTCACAATAAATTGAGAGAGTATGAACTGTTTCAGCCCCTCTTTTTATCGTGATAAAATTTGTTTATCAAAATCAGATCTTGAAATAAGGTTATGTACAATTTGGCAAACCCGCTAGTTATCGTGAAAATTTATGTGAAGTATACTCAATTTTGAACAATTATTTTCTCCAAAAGGCTCCAAAGTTTTTCTTTAATTTTTTATGGATAGAGCATAGTTATAAAAATGAAGCAGGGCCTGTTTTTGGTGATACTGTCTGATCGTCTCTTATGTAAATCAATAGTTGCGATTAATGACTATAGATGTTTATAAAGCGACCAAAAATAAATAAGTAAAAAATATATGTATGGCAGGTGAATCTACTCAGATATCGATGCAATACAAGACGGGGTTTCAGGTAAATGCAATTCCCAATCCACCAGGGCTTTATTGCTGCTGGGCGCTGTTGTGTGAGCCGAGTGCCTTGTAGAGACGAGGACGAGGAGAGCAGGAGGAACGGGCGGAGATGGAGAGAGAGGGGAAAGAAGAGAGAGAGAGAGAGGGAGAGGGAGAGAGCAATGTTATTTTAATGATTAAAAATAGAAATGTGAAGGCTAAACCTAAATATATTTAAATAGTAAATGTTTTTATGTTAAGGATACCATTTAAGAATACAACATTGATTTGAATCATATTTCATTAAAAGATATCAACCATGATATTCATGAAGAAACTTACAGGCGATTGTGTTTGGCTACAAATCGATTGACAGCGACATGAATGCGGACGAAGTTGTAAATTATCCAATCGAGTTTTAAAATCGTTGGATCTTCCTAGTGCGCCATCGCACAAATTCTGACTAAAAGTCGGCGTGCCAATTATTCTCTTGCGGAACATTAATCCAGCCCGATTGTGTCATTGAATAAGACTCGTTGTGAAGAAACTGATGCCGAATATCAAGGCAACTATTCTTAACCGAAATTCAAATGGAGGAGATGCTCATTCCACGCATTCCCATCATTCCCACCCACAGGTCTTTTGATTTCAAATCTCTGCAGTTCCCAATTGCATTCTCAATTAACATCAACAAGGCACAAGGTCAGTCAATTCCAGTGTGCAGATTGAATCTAGAAAATCCATGTTTTTCTACATGTACAGTTGTATATTGAATGCTCACGAGTCGAAGAGCTAAACATCTTCTTGTTTTTGCTGAAGACAGAAAACAAAAATATTGTTCATCGTAAAGCACTGAATAATAAAGTCAAGAAATGGGAATAAATATATTTATACAGAGCATTCAAAAAGTCTCTCTGCAGTGGCTCTCTCCCATCCTTTACGCGGAAATGGCAACAGCACAGACTTATAATAACATTGCGATCTTAATCAGTGACGGCGTCTTCGTCCTGGACCGTTATGCAACAGCAACAAGGAGCGTGATGTGAAACATGAAATGCAGTGGGGAAAAATATAGTGACACTAAAATAAAAAGCATTTGAAATAAACAGTATTATTTTACTTTTCATAATTATTTTATTACATCATGTGTTGAAAATGTTTGCCAGAATTTTGAAAGCAAAGCGTTTCCCTTTTACATTTATTATCGAAGACTCTTTAAAGTTTCTTGAAATATGGACATAACAAACAAATATACTGAGTCATTTAATTCTTCAATGGCCTCGGGAAGAGTTAAGTAAACATTTCCTTAACTGCTTAGCCGGAAAAAATCAGGAGGTGTGAGATCTGGTGATCCTGGTGGCCAAGTCTCTTTCTTGAAATTATGCTCTGAATGCGAACATTTGTTTCACATCATCCGTGTACTTATTACTTGCTCGAAACACATGTTCCACCAAAAATACATGTTCTTCCAGTATGAGCATACTAACAGTTATAATCTGACTCATTAATAAACAACTGGTACGTAGTCAAACTGAATGTATCACTTGGATACGTACAATACGATCACGCATTTTTATATTAACTAATGCTTGCTCTCAGAATAATGAGTAGATGATGCAGTGGGGGAGACGGCCACTGTTGCGGTGAGTCTTTGGAACGCTCTGTACCTCTTCTTTATATATCATTAAATTTCAGAAAATGGTTTCATTATCGCCAAGAAAATAAATACCATTCTTTCTGTATGTCTAATTAAACTAATTCTTTCAAATTTAAAATGGTATTTCCACAATTCTTTCTTCTGCGGCAGCGATGCGCCGGGTACCAGCAAGTGGTGTAGAATGAAAATAACTCCGGTAAACCCAAAACATTGTTATCGTTCCCCACATCTTGTTGGTAGGAACTAATAGGTTCAGAATTTAATCAATTTACGTTGCTGTTTTTCCGTATGCACTGATCGAGTTGAGGAGAGACGAAACGATAACAATTGGAATTGAATTTATACGAATGTTATTAGAGCGATATTTACAGAAATTAGCCAAAGTTTAAAAATGAGAGTGTGGCTTTCGGTATGGTTTTCTTTGGAGTATTATTTTAGAGCGTACCAGGTTAACGTTTGCCTAATACGTTAATAAGGAGTATCCAATTTCATTCTTTAGGGTTAACGATATCATGACTTATGTTTGAAATCATTACAATGAAGCAGTGAAACCGAGGTATTTGCAAAAACGGTTGTACCCCCGGATGACGTTTTTGTTGATTTCAAATTTCTGATCGGGAGGGATTACTCAGGGCATCTACTGATGTATCTGCAGTGCCTCTGACTAGGAAGTCCTAGGTTCAAGTCCCGGCGGTGGCAGGATTTTCGACTCTAGGTCGAATTCAGTCTCTGTCTGGAGGAGAATTCTAGCGGTCAGATGCTCTGATCGGTAGTTTTTCGTGGTTTCTACGATCAACACAAGGCGAATGCCGGAGCAGTAACCTAACAAACTTGCCATGCACCGCGCGCGACCTTTCCTACCTCTTCCTTGTCCTATCCTCACTCCTTATACACATTTACACTAACATGCTTCACACTACCACACTTGTTGGGAGACCGGTCTGGAGCTTAGAGCTTGTCCTGGCTGGGGCGGTGCTCCGCTGGTGGATGGGGGAGAGCCCGCAAACCGACGTCACCAGTCAGAAGACGAAGAACACCGCCATCTCTCGAGAAAAAGTTAACTACACTTACGGGACTAATGACCCTATTAGTTGACACGCTCGGAATCACACGGAATCAGTCAAATTTCTGAGGCCGCTTTAGAGGCCAAAGCAATCCGCCGTCGCCGCGTCGCTCATATCCTTAAATCGCCGCTGCTTGTACTTACACCATGGAGCAGTTGCGTGCCAACCAGACTTCTGTACAATTCCAGTGAACAGTGGCCGCTCTCTCATGGCGTTAATCTGTCGATGCAATCTTACTGCTGATATCGATTAGGTAACTTACTGTTTCGCCTTGTTTGCATAGTCTAAGACGGTCTCAGAAGTCATCTATTTTGTCTGAACCGATTAGTACCAGACTCTACTCAGACTAGACCTTCGATCTCTTCTTAAGGAAACCAACTTTGCTGTGAAGTAAGAATTCCATCCACCCTCCCTTCTATGTCCCGGAAATATTGTCTATGAAGTGGCTAGTCATCTTGTTCGGAGTTCCTGTTATTGGCTAAGAGAATCCCTCTTCTGAACTCTCTGTTCTTCTGTGAAACACTCACTGGACAGGACACGACTTTGAATTCTGGATGGTCTATCCAGTGTTTGCTTTTATGTTTGAACTGTCTCGTTTATCTGTTGAAGACCACGACCTCCTTATTTGCGGCAGAGATGACCTGCGTGGGAGGAGGCGCCGCTTTGGAGAGAGGCTTTTAATTTCTTTTACGACAGTTGAAGAAAGCAGTAGAGGGATGTTCGTAGTTCTGCAGTCATTTTTTACTAACAAGATAGCATGTAATTTGAGGTGGTTGATTTTTACTCAGATTAGAATTGGTTAAAAAGGCAACTGGAGGAGAACATTGATATTCATAGTGTACTACGATATAATGAAGAAACTGAAAAGACAAAATCCTATTGGAGATAGCAGCAAATGCAAGTAACAGGGATCACGGCAATAATGATACACTGATTATACAAGTAATCAAATGAAAGGATTTGTTAAATACTATGACTGGCAAAATCGCAATGTGAACTAATATCAGCAAGTTTGTCGTAATTTCCAGTTTATCTTAAAACTATCTAATGACGTACAGCTAAACTCACGATTTCGTTCGCTGCCGCTTTAATTTGGCAGCTTCATAGCGGCTGTTAGAGCGAGTAATCTTGGATCCATTGCCACCCATTCAGAGTTCAAAACTTGATCCATTCTCCAACGTTTTGTTACATCAGGTTCCAATAAATTTGTTACCAGTTTTTTTACCTAAGCAGGAATTAAAATAACTGTAAAAGACTTCAATTTATTTATTGCAAATATAAATATTTTCGTTTTAACATTACTGATATTATCAAATATTAGAAGAACAAAACTTAACACAACGCTGTCAGAAGTATTGGTTTGACTGTATGGCATGTGAGTTACCTGATCACTCAGACTGTCAACGACTTTGGAACGAAACTTCCATCGCCTGCTCATTTGTAGTTCATGCAGGCGCTTAATATGTGTGTCAACAGCAGCATAGCTTTGTTCAACATTATGTATAGTATTATGCCGAGGACCAGATATCGAAAATTCTTGGATTGTATGGCCTCTTCATGAGAAATAAAACAATTATTTTTGCTAGTACATTAGTTTATGTGTTAAGTTCTGTGCTTAAAGTAGTTTGTTACCAGTTTCTTTACCCAAGCGGGTAGTGAAATAATAAATAAAATACTGAATTTATTTACTGCAAAAGTAAATATATTCGTTTTAACTATTATTGAATTAACAAATATTATAAGAACAAAACTTAACACAACGCTCTGTCAGAAGTATTGGTTTCATTGTATGACAAATGAGTTACCTGATCACTCAGTGTGTCAATGACTTTGGAACGAAACTTCCATCGCCTGTTCATTTGTTGTTCATGCAGGCGTTTAATATTTGTGTCATCAAAAGGCATAGCTTGTTCAACATTATGTACAGTAATATGCCGAGGGACCAGATATCGAAATTTTGGATTGTATGGACTTCTCTAAGAGAAATAAAAACAATTATTTTTGCTAATACATTAGTTTATGTGCTAAGTTCTGTGCTAGTTTTAAAGTATTCGAATGAACTAACCTAAGTATTTCAGGGTGCATACATATGAGCCACAACAGGTTTCACTACACGCTGCTTTCCTTTGAATCGATCACATAACGCGCGAATCCAAAATCGGCTAATTTTACATTAAAATTTGAAGATATGAGAACGTTTTCACATTTAAGATCTCTGTGGGCTATTTCTAATTCATGGAGGTACTGCACACCTAAAGCGAGTTGTCTTAGCCACACTCGAGCTTGACATTCCGCTATGGCGCCGTTTGCCAGAATAAATTCCAGTAAATCACCATTTTCAGCAAATCTCATAAAAACATAATACTTAGAACGCCTCTGAAAAATGCTATGTATATGAACTATGTGAGGATGATTGAGTTTCACCAAAATATCCAATTCTCGGGGTAAAAACTTGCGCACAAAATCCTTTGGAGCATGAGATGTATCAATTATTTTGCATGCTAATTCTTGTTTCGGCCCTTTGTCATCTTCGGCGAAGTAAATTGTCTTGTACACTTTAGCATAGGAACCTTCACCCAACTTTTTAACAATTTTGTAGCCTCTGCTGCCTGCCAAAGTGGCTTCTCAGATAGTGTTTGCTCCAAATTTGAAGATGACATTTCAGAAGATATAAAAGTTTTTGCCATCTGGCCTCTGTGTATAAACCTTACGTTCTTGCATTATGCGTAAGAATACACTCTTGTTATTTACATTCAAAGATAAATGTGTTGTCCGTGGAAAAATCCATTGTTGCGAAAACTGACCTTTCTGTCTTTGGAGAAAGACTACTGTAGAATATTCATTTATATCCCGTTTGTTTATTTATGTTGTTCATCACGAAGTTGTCTTATTCATTTGTTTATTATCAGATCTAATACTCACAGTGATGTATATACTCCACTAGATGGCTGATATCAGCTTCTCCCGCCAACAAGATAGTAGATCCTTGCCAGGCTTCAAAGGTGGAGCTGAAGCCGAAAAATAGAGCCATGTTGCACGTCAAAATCTTCGAATGTCAAATGCAGCCTTACTGACACTTCAGTTATTTTTACGTTTAATACTTATAGATTGAATTTATTAATTTGGTACTGTTCCATCACAAGAAATTGAAGCAAATAATAAACGTTTTAAATTGGAAATATAAGTTGTAAGTATAAGGTATTAAATAAAATAATAGAAATTACATAAACTTACATTTTTCTTGTGTAACATCGGTATTGTAATAGTAAAATATACTTTTGTCATAATGTTTTCAGCTTTACTTTAAAATATAAACTAGTAGTTAATAACAATGTTTTATGATTCACAACTTAATAGAAAATATAATTATATTTTCGAATATAAAATTCCCAATTAGTGCAAAAAGAAACAAATTAGGTTTGACTCAGAAATATTCTTCCTCAAACGAGGACGCTGGCTGTATATTAGTTACTCAGAATACTCTTTTCATATTATACCAACTCTTTTTCTTGTAAGTTTTCTTTTGATTTAATTAATTCTTGTTTTTTCCTTCTACGTTACAGACATACCTGGGCCAGGATCTTGTAACACAAAATTGTCAGAATTATGAAAATGTCATAAGCTACATAATCATCACTCATCATAAAACAGAAAACTCCTTCCCATACAATTCATGTACCGCAATAAAATCAACGTTTTGTCGTACAAATGGCGCCCTGCGGCCCCACCGCAAAAGCAACAGACGATGGACTATGACTGAGTTTCTGATATCTTAGCATTATATGAAAATAATCCCATAAAAAGCAAAAGTCCAACAATTTCTAAAGAAAAGAATCAGGAAGAAAAGGATTTATACTAAAACAAAATACGCCTAATAAATTTCGTCATATGTCATGATTCGCACGTGTAGTATCAGCTTCCTTTAAATAAGTTAGCTTAGAATAATATAGTAATTTCCTATCCATTTCCCTTCCTATCCGATGTCTAATCATTACATAATTTCCATTAGGTGCGCTGTCAGGTCTCTTTGCGCCGTCAGCAGTAAAAGTAGCGAAGCGTGAAGAGCGAACATGAATGTGTTCAATTGAACATGCGTTGGACCCGAATTATCCAAATTGTTCAACATAATATGCTATTGAGAATTCTAGCGGCCGGCTGCTCTTGATCGGTAGTTTTCCGTGGTTTCTCCGATCAACACCAGGCGAATGCCGGAGCAGCACCCTAACAAACGGGCCACGGACCGCGCGCGATCTTTTCCTTGTCCTATCCTCTCTCCTCACACACACACACTTACACTAACATGCACTACACTACTACATATTCCGGGAGACCGGTCGGGAGCTTAGAGCTTTTCCCGGCTGCGGCGGTGCCCCGCTGGTGGGAGAGTCCTGGTTAGGGGAGAACCCCACTAGCCGACGGTAGGTCGGCGCCGGATCTCGCCATCCAGCGGGGGAAGATCACCGCCATCTCCCGAGAAAAAACATGCACTACACTAACGGGACTAATGACCAAAGCAGTTGACGCGCCCGGAAACACGAAAAAATCAATCACAATCGACCAGTAGCGAGCAACCGCTTGCAGAACTTTATAGTGGATGAGTTGCTTATCATTTGCCGCGTGAATAACATTCGGTGCTCACCACCTGCCGCCTGTCGGTCTTATGGACACATCAAAGGGAGTGAACATTCACCGAACACATCAGCTGGTTCGGGATTGGGCGAGACTAGGCTTCGCTATTCGGCGAATGCCGAATGTGGCCGCCTTCACACCAGTCCAGCCTTAGTGCTGTAGTTCACATCAGGATATGTGACGTAAGTTAAGCATAGTAAAATTATTGTGCATTGTGCGTTGAACGAGTCAGCAAGCATTCCGAATACAGCCACTACGCAGTAAGATGTGTATTTTTCACCTCAGAAGCTGTCAATGAAGAGTGTTTAATATTCTTTATTGGTGTTTTCTTCCATAAATACGCTACATGTGAATGCATTTTGATAATTATAATAAGTCATATAATTTACTACTTCTAAGATAGAAATATCAATATCACAAGTGTCATAAAATGGACAACCTTACATAAAACGGAAACCTCCCTAAACCGGATTTTTTTGTGTCCCGATCTATTCAGGCTTAGACAGATTTTACTGCAGTACAAGAAAGTCTGCCATTTCGTAGCACCACTAGTTATAAATTATTCCGGACTATAAAAATGAGTGCGCCTATTTCTTGTCTGGGCGCACTGCCTGACTTCAGTTATCATTCACTATTTTACTAAGAAAAATTATTCAAGGCTATTAGTTGTGGTGTTACCTTTGATTGAACACTATCGTCAACAACACTCTTTGGCGTAAAAGCATGGAAGAACATTCCCATGGCGATATGTTTTTCATTTCGCCTAGTTGCTTGTTAAAATCGTACATAAAGAAAAAACATGGGGATTCCATTAACGCTTATGCATTTACAACCATACTAATGCACGCCTTGATATTGTTGCAGAGTAAAGGGAAAGTGGTAAAGAGAAATGCGTTCCGTTCATCGCTACCTCCTCACGGATTCTCTGGCTGCGATTGGCTGGAATGTGTGACGAATCAATCATTTGGGCTGTAAAATCTGCATGTCATCATTTGTGCCTGTAAAATGCCCTTTTATGAATTATTTTTTGCAACAGGAAAGGTCGTTTATAACGCTGGTATATAAAAATATTAGTTTTCATTTGTATTTGTACAGAAAGTACTTGTATTAAGATAACTTAATAAAGATAGAGCTATTTTACGGGGGAGGGCAACACAATTTTGTGTTTGGGGGCCCCGCAGCACTTAAATCCGGCGCTGCCTAAATTTTGTGAAGAAACTCGGGGAGCAAATCAGAGGGATGCCAGTTCTTCTCAACCCTTGAATCACAAAGAAAGGTGTGGGACTCACATAGTCTACCTCCATCGCCATCACCTCCAAGTAACCAGAGCGAGCGTGCAAAACAAACTACGAAAAGGGAGCGAACATAGTGCAAGGATGCTTGAAAGGGAGCAAGCACGGTTGCACGATTGGGTCAGAAGATGCTCTCTAGCTGCATATACGAAACGTTTACCTTGTAAAGTTTGTAATCCGATAAAATGTGTAAGTTACGTAGCGTTTTTTACATCATGTCTGTTCCCTTACTCTTCTGCTGCACGCACAAGACGTTTTACCCCCTCGCAGCCGCATCCTCAAATCAGTGAACCACTGATTTGTAGGTAGGTAGAGGTCACTGAGCATGGCCGATTTTTACTTTCTCACCCTCATTTCGAAAGAAGGGAAAATATTGTGATCGTGCGCCGGAAAATAGAATTTTCAACAGAAAATACTTATTGTCGGGCCATGCTAACAAAATGTGGATCATTCTTGTTCCTATATTTATGCAATTTCCCCGCTAACACGTTGAGTCGTCAGGAATCCATGTTTACGGTCCTAACTCCGAAAATCAATTAATGGCAAAATCTCCGTCTGTTCGTTTGTCTGTTGTCAACGCATTTTTCAAAATAAATATGATTGTTTTCTAATGCAACAATTGTTTTCAAGAAAACAAGGCTCAATTCTTTTCTTTAAATTTTCGTATATATCAAATGACGATATAAAAGTGGAGCTTAGTCCTATTTGGCGAACTCTGAATTTTCTAAAATTCCAAGAAATTAACATGGCAAAAGTACAAAATTTAAGGTAGATATTTTTGTCTCGAATGAAATCGGTACTGAGAAACAGGTCTAATTTATAAAATAGGTCTCTAAACAGGTCGTAAATTATAAAATAATATTTTCTCAAAAACCGCTCCAAATTTTTTGCAGAGATAGAACAAGGGATACTTAAAAATGATGCAGGTCTCATTTTCGTGGAACCTCAATTTGAAGTAAAGCGAGAAAGCATGTTCTGCTGTAGCTCCACTAGTGGTTAGTTGTCGGCCTGTAGATAACGAGGCTTTGAAGTGGTGAACCTTGAAGTATGTTCACTGGTCTGAGCTCGCGCCAGTTTCTGTTTTAGTAAATATATCCGATAGGTAGCACAGTAGTCTCTTAGTTTTTAATTTTGTTTAATGAATTTTAGGCTTCATTTTCCTAATTTTAAAAGTATTTTAATATGAGGGATCTCCTATAGGGCCTAGGTAACGAATCTTGAATGATTGCCTGATTCCTCCTCTCCTGATTTTGGATTGCTCACGCTGTCTACGTCAATGAATAATACGCTTATTGTAATTTCTTTCCCTTATTCATTTAATAGTCGCTTGTCATCAGCTTGTCAAGTGTCAAATTCATCACATCACCTGTGCTAGTGATTCTGTGTTATTTGCCAGTCACTCATCATATGTAAATTACCGTTTCAGTTCTGGTGTAAAGAGTTGTGTGATCGTAATTTAAAATTTCAAAGAAAACATCAATATGGCAGATTATTTTGAAGAAATGGGATGGCAACCCTTGGGTCCTGGGGAAACTCCTAACCATCTCTTGCATTTAGTGAGATTGTTGCGTGATTTTGGCATGTGGGAAGAGCTTGGACAGGATCAGAGGCTCTCCGCCTGCATCTAAAGAAGTTGTTCGGAATTTCCAAATAGCAAGGAGATTTCTGGCTACAGGTAAATATTTTTGTAGTAGATGTTTTTGTGCTTATATGTGTTTGGTAACAATTTTTTTGTCAAAATGTAGGTCTTGTGTCCAGTATGTTTAAAAGAACATGAAATAGGAGAAACTGTTAAAGTTTTGCATGTAAACATTCTTTCATGGTCCTGTATATTACCATGGCTAGAAAAGTATGAATAACCTGATATTTAATGGAAATTTGTCAAAAGCTGTATTTGCTCATGAATGATGTTCTCATTCCAGACCAGCACTTGTCCTCTGTGCCGTAATGAATTGCCAACAGATGATGAGGAATATGAGAATTATAAGAAAGAAAAACTCAGAGCAAAGGCAAGGCAAGATGACTTGGATACTTTGCACAACTCTATGTTTTCGTGAAATTTGAATATTGCCTGAACTAGGTATTGTTAAGCTGTTATATTTTGTTTGGAAAGGAAGACAATTTTGTAAATACATTTTCAATGTTATTGTCTACTCATGGTGACATTAAAATATATTTAGTACTTCATTCTGTTCGTTGTTTTGCCATGAATCAATATACATTGATTCTATGATTTGTAGTTATATCCATATTTCATTATTGTATCAATTTTTATTTTTCAAGATTATATTTATACAGTATTTTATAAATGTTCTGTGAGAAGTTTTCAGAATATAAACTAATTTTAATTACTCAAGCTGAAATAGAAATAATACCTTATTCAATTATTTCATTTGTTCTTTAAAATATTGTAGATCCTTTTCCTAAGTCATTGTGGGTTATTATATGCAGTTTTTTGTTGTTGTTGTTGTTGTTTTTCTAGATATTGTACAGAGGGTGATGTGAGATGATGAGAGCTCTGCTTTCATTTCAGATGATGTCATCTTGCATCATAAATATCTTGATTGAGCTCCATTTCCTGAAATATTAAAGAAAGAGATAAAGATTTCAGTGTACTTAGTGCTAGCTTACTTTTAAATCAGACCTATTGAATTCCACTCTGATTGTGTTGTTGATCCATACCCTGACGATACTTGGGGGGTTGTGGTTATTGGGGTTATTTTCCTAATATTTAGTGTTACAGGTAAAACTTTTGTTTGTTAGAAGTTGGTAGCACTATGGCATCCTCTATGTTTTGAATATGTGCAAACAGTTGGTCAGTACTTTCCTGTTTGATGCTGTTCGTAGTGCCAACACTGTTACATGGCCAGGTTACTGGCCATGTAACAGTGTTGAACGATGTTCTTAAACTGTTTTTTTCAACTATTTCCAATATGTACAGCATTTTGAATGATGCCATTGGAATAATTCTTGCGCTTTCAAGGACATTGAAGATTATGACTAGAACTAAATGTCATAAATTAATATTTATGACATTTGGCATTTAATCATAAATTAAATAATTTTAATTTCAAATAAAATATTGATAATTCTAAAATTTGTACATGATGTAGAATTTGAAGAAATGTGTACAGTTAAGATGTTCGCTGGTTACATTTATGCCACATCAGACATTTCAGAGCCTTGAAAAGCATTGCAGATGTAAAGAAGCTCTTCCAAGCAGACACTACTTCATAACTAGGGAACGGATTTCCATGTAATTACATATTTTTACAGGAACTAGATACCTGCATTCAATAATATTTTTTTGAGTTTTCAAGACATTCTGAATCTATTTTACATATTTTGGTATAATTACATATTTTTACATATTTTACCTACTGCTACATATTTAATTATATTTTAATTATTATTCGTCGAAACGGAATAATTTAGTAGCGCATTTGAATTATATGTTACGGAATCATCTTGCTTAAAAATCAAATGTAATGCTGCTGGGCTTCTATGACCACCATTCTACCATAATTGTCCCCTGGCTTACTGCATACCTGAGTCCAGAATGGGCGGATTTCTATGAACAAACGCAATTTCATCTACGATTGCTCATGTTTCAAACAGCACATCAAGTACTCTATCCAAAAACTAACAAATACTTTTACAGATCATGGTCTTATCCATTACTCTATTGGGGAGGGGGCATATAATCAATCACTGGCTACACGGTCCTACTATTCATTAGAACTCTGGGCTTCTCATAGCAACTATGTTATACTATGAACGAATTTGTTTTTCAAATAAAAGTCTTATGTGTGATGAAATCAAGTGTAGAATTACTTCTGTAGAGGTAGAACCTACTTTCAGCCACTCCGAATGCTTGTTAAGAATCTGATTGGCGACATTGTATGCTCGGAAAATGCTTGTAGAGAACAATTTTAAACACAATAATGAAGTTTATTTTACATATTTCCTATATTTTGGAAAAAATAAGTACATATTTATACATATTTTCATTTTATTACAATAAAAATCCGTCTTGCATTCATGCAATACATACAATCATCTTTTGTTTGTTTGAGGATTGTCAGATATAAATTATAAACCAAATTATGTAAATAATTTAAAATACCAAACTCACAATTTAGTATAAAGAATATTATAAATCTTATATAATTTATTGTAATTATTAATTATATTCATGAAAACAATAGAGTAAGTCATTCTTTTCAGTGTAGTTCTATTGCATCTGTGGGTGAATTAGCCCAGATCTTAAGCCTGTGTGTAATGCCACATTTAATATATATCAAGGTCTGTCTATCCACCAATGTAATCCTACTTTTATTTTTATTATTATGTGATTTTAATGTTTAACTTCGAATTGATGCTTGGTAGACACGTCATTCCCATATAATAAAAATATTAAAATATAAATACAATAGTTTATATTAATATATAAATATAATAGTTTTTTCATGTTCTGCTTTAAAGATTTCAGCTTCTATAAACTCATGTAGCTACTGAATGGCACACAGAGTCATATTACTTTTCTATTTTCTTTAGTTCGAGCTAGCTCTTCGACTTGCCTCATCCTCTGCCAGCTACCATCTATCGCCACCCAAAGTTCTTTTCATTTTCTCATTTCGGTTTTCTAATAGTAGAACTGAAATATTACTTCAAGAGCATTAAGGAAGAGTAAAACCTTGTCCTAAATAGCAATTTTCATTTATAAATTTTGAGCCATTTTGAAGAAAAGTGGGACAAAATTATAACAGGGTGACCAGCGAACCTGGAATCCTTGAAACCAGAGAAAAATCGGGAATTTGAAAAAGCCTGGAGAAAACGGGAATTTGATTTGGAAACCGGGATATTTTGTTATTTTCAGATTTTTTTCCAACATTTAGCACAAATTCACATACGGCATCGCACTCAGTAAAGTGCAGAATTCAACTTGGTACATGATAATGGCGACTGTTAAAATCGAAGTATGTATGAGAAATGTCATGTTTTCTTAAGCATTGCAGTTCTTGCTCACGCATAACACTACTTCAAACACTGCCGCTTATAGGTGGTAACCAGAGAGTATACCAATGGTGTAAATATGGTACTCTTGCGGTGTAATATGTATAGCAGCACTCAAAGCAGGTACACGGTTGCCTTAGGTTGTATATGCATGGACGAGATATTTGCGAACATATGTCTCACTGAACCTGAAGGCGAGTTTTTGATTAGTTTTTATTATTATTATTATTATTATTATTATTATTATTATTATTATTATTATTTATTAACTCTTCTACAATAAATGTAAGTTTGAGTCGATTAGTGCCGCGCCACTTAATGACATCCACGGTGCCAGTGCTATTTTTTCTGATCGAAACGACTCCACATTTAAAACCTTAATATTTAAAGGGAATTTTAACTTCTTTTGTAGAAGAGCGCAGTTGAAGCTATCTTTGCTTATAGCCTATACGGAGATTAAGAGTGACAGTGTCCGAATTGACAGGGAGCACGAAGAAAATGAACATGCGGAGATCTTCATGGGTTGCGCGCCAGGAAATCCTATTTCCATCGCTGCATTGTTCCCCAAGGCAGCACAGGTAGTAATATGAAATTAAAGAAAATGTTGGTACAAATTTACGGTACTCAAATATTTCAATTTTTCTTTCCTGTAAAGTATTAGAAATACTGTAAATATAATCTAAACCCCATCAATTCAAAGAAATGTCTGTGGTGCAAATCAATGTGTATTTTGATAGCCAGGAACAGTAGTGATTTCAAACTTTTACTAATATATCATACCGTAATCAGCGATCAAAATATCTTAATTAAAGCACTTGTTAGTTCAGTTAATTTTATTACCTTCCACCAATCTCCTTTTTTAATAAGAATAATAGCTTCTAAAAGACTCAAATTATTTTCACCAAGCGCACGAAATTCGAAACGTGCGACTATGTTTGATGTCAAATTTCGCAAATTCTACTCTAAATATTTTCGAAAAATTCAACATTACCTTATTTGAAGATCTGTTTTTTATGAACATATTTCATTAAGAAAATCTTCGCAATTGAATTTGTAAGAATACGCAGATTTTTAATTTTTTTTTTTTCTGTTTTGGAATAATGGGGCATTTCAACTACCATGAGACCTGCACCATTCGCTTTAGCGTCCTTTACGCTATTTAACGTCCAAATTTAAAAAAAAAATGTGCCGTTTTTTGAAAAGAAAAATTGTTTTAAAAAGTCAACGCTTGACAAAATTCCCGAAAATTGCATACGACATTATTTAAAAGGTCTGCTTTTGATGAACACATTTTACGAACAAAAGAATATTTTGGCTATTGTAGATGTGTTGCAATTTTCAAAAATCAAATTTTCAACGAACATTATCTGCCCTCTTGAACGTCCTAAACTGTATCCGTGGTGAATGTTGAAACAAAATTGTTGATGCCATTTTTGAGAAAAACTTTTTTAAACAATATTAAAAATTGCCTATATTTCACACAAAATTATGTGAAAAGTACTCAAAATTTCAAAAAAATTGTACAGGACCTAATTTCGAAACATATATGCACACACAATATGTTTACATATTACAATTGTCGAGGACGCCGAAAAATCTTGGAACTTAAGCAATTTTCGAATAATTAGGGTTTTCGATGAACATGAGACCTGCAATAATTTTTAAACTGACCTACACTATCCAACAAAACAAAGAATTAAAAGTCTGATAACTTTTCTTTGAAAATGAAGCCATGTAAAGTACCCTCCCCAAAAAAAAAAATTAAAATATCGATTTCAAATTTAAGGAGCTGTGGTATCACCAGATCGATTAAGGAATATCAATTTTCAAGAAAATTGGCTGAACGGTTTAGGTTCACTGACGGACGGACGTTTTGCCGTCAACAGAGTTTTCGGTATCAAGGACCCACAAAACATGGATTCTGGCTATACCACGTGTTAGAGGATTTCTTTTCTAAATTGCAACTGGATTTATCCACTTTTTCCTTTCCAGGGCCCGTCAATAAGAGTTTTTCTGCCGAAACGCAGTTTTTCCCCACAGCATTGCATAACTTTCTCTCTACTGGGCAAGCTGGGTAGAAGGTAAAAATATGTTGTAATGTGCAAAAAAGAACCTGGAAACCCGGAAAAATTCCAAAAAGTCAGATCGCTGGTCACCCTGAGAGGTTATTTGAAGTGCGAAACTCGTATGAAGCTTTTTCACAGAATAACAATTGTTTTTTCAAACAAAATAGTCATTTAAAAGCGCTTCCCACTCCAAAATGCAATGTTATAAAATAGCTGAAAATGTGTATACGCATGAAAAGATATTAAAAAAAGTTTCTGTAATTTTTGGAAAAATAACACCCAAACTTCTTTATAACTTAAATATAAATAAATTTTATGTTTAAAAACTAGTAATCCTCTTTAAAAACGGCTTGCTAAATACTTGCAAATAATAAATCTACACTCAGCAAAAAAATACAAACCTATAAGATTTGAGAAAATGTTCTTACATTAACATTATGAGACAAGCCATTCTGGCTGCCCTTAAGAGAGAAAACGGACCCATGCTTTATCTGTAAGTTTATTTTACTCTCATTCTAAAAGAAAAAAAAATGCAAGAAAAATATGGTGCATTTTTGACAAAATTTTGAAAATGTTCCATGAGCTTGCAAATTATTAAGAACGATTTTCTACCAAATTTTAAAGAATTTTTTTTCAAAATGGTAGCGTCTCCAGATCGACCGGGGAAATTCCATTTTGGAATAAACCCTACGTGTGGTTTAGGCGCCAGTGGTGTCTGGCAGACGAACGAATAACCAAACGGACGTTTTGAACAAAGCCACTTTACCTGGTAGGATATTCTCCGGTCGATCTGGCTCGACCAACGGCGCTGCGATTTTGAAAATCTTTCTTCAAAATTATGGATACTTTTAGAGTTCTGAGTTTTTGAAACATTTGAAGCTAATTTCCTTCACAAATACAATAAGGCATTCAAATCGCTGGGAATGGTGTGAGAAATTTAAACTAGAGGTCCTACAGAATTGCACAGACTTTTTCGTACCAAATTCTTCTAATTTCTTTGGTGTTGTCTGGCTTTAAGGCTAAATGTACCGACACTAGTTCCATTTGTCGCCACCACGTGGCAGCACTTAAAATAAAGCAAAATTCCCATTAGACTTGATGACGCCCAAACAAATTGTCCGATTTTCGATCTGTAAACGACATTGACCTCTTTTAAAATAGAATTCACGCTACAATGCCGTTTTAAAAAGATTTCCAAAAATTCTTGAAAACGTTTTCATAGTTCCGGGAAGAAATTAAAAATGGGCTTATAGCGCGATGGCGACGTGCTTCCTGAATCCAACGCCGTGTCAATCGCGTTAATCGGATGAATAGGAGCGGCGTAAAGTGTAATTTCGGAAGACATACCTGGACGCCCTCCTTTTTCTCCCTTTGGTGACACCTGGACCCGCCTCGACGCGGACGAACGACCAAACCCGCTGCCTGCGGCACGGGAGGCCGAACTTCAGACAGGCAAGCTGGGCAGTCAGTCCTTTCAGTCTCAATACATTTTCTTCACGTGTCAAACTAGTGATGCTTTAACACAGCCAAACGGTGTCAGTATCATCTGTAATAGTCGTAGAAACTATATATCTTGGTTCACATATTTCCTGTCTTCCTTCGAATACTATCAAACAATTATTTGAGGCGGTACTCAAAATATCGATCTGATTTGGAAACTGATTTCAAAAAGAAAATGGAATTAATTGTAGATATCACCAATATTCTATGCCATAACATCTTATTTTACATACATTTTACTTCTAAGATCTTCCTATCAATTCCTCTACCAGAAAGTATGAGCGAGATTACGTACGGTTTCTTTATCTTGCGACTCGATTTTTGATCTCAAAACGGCGTTTGTCTTCTGATAGATTTCACCTGATGAATCTGTTTTCCAAGTAAAATCGCGAAGCTAAATTTTAAAATTGTTTTCTTTGTTGTTAATTTTAAACTACTTTCCGACAAATTATGTAATCGGATACTGAAAACTTTATTGTCGGGCTCCTGGTAAAGTAAAAAGTGGATAAATCCTCTGCTAAATATTACATTACTTCTTCTAACTCGTGGTCTAGCGCGAAAAATACAATACATGTGTCCTGATACCTAAAATCGATTGACACCAAACATGTCTGTCCGTTTATTGTCAACGCTAACGCCCAAACTGCTCTGCCAATTTTCTCCAATATTGATCTTCCTGAATCTACCTGAGAGAACTCGTCTTGGGAGTTTCAAACGATATTTTAATTTTTGAGGGTCCTTTACATTGCTTCAAAATCATTTTTCGAAATCTTCTCAAACCGTCACCAAATTATTTGATTAAATTTGTCCTCGTTTCTTACGTACAGATTGCAAGAGAAATGTGATTTGTGTGTTTGTTGACATCACTTATGTTTAGAACAAGTAACGTGCAATTTTGGGGCGCCCTCCTTCAACTATAATATTGATGATATATTTTTTCCTTACTGAAATCTGTTCTGATAGATCTGAAAATAAGATCAAGTTTAATTTTTGAAACATTTGAGTAGTTTTCGTGCAATTTGGGGCGAAGTATAGGCAATTAAAACAATTGTAACTTTTTCTCAAAAAGAGCTCCAATTTTTTTGTTTAAAGACGATATGTGCTATGATGGTGGTCTCATTTTCGCCCACCCCGCCGTATTTTCGAAGATTGCAAAGGTCATGTAAGTTTATTGCAAAACCGCGTAGTTTTAGAGCAATTTAAGAATGAAATTGATGTATATATTAAAAATCTCAAAATCACAACAATTTTTTCCATGGATAGAAGGATGCTTGAAAGTATTACAATTTTCGTTGAACTCATCACTTTTCGAAAATTGCAAATTTAGAAATAATGCCAGAAAGTGTGTGATGTATCATCGCTAGCTTTTATTTGAAATTGTATTGTGTTGATACTTACACAGTGTAATTGTACTAAATTAATAATGAAATTTGATGTTACATATTGCAGGAAAATCTGATTTTGCATATTAGTTTATTTAGTTTTCCCTTATATATTTATGTCCATATTTTGCAATTTCATTCTACAATTTTTCCTGGACTACTGTGGCATATGTATTAGTACTATGCTGAAGCTGGGAATCGAGACAGTACACTGCTGATCGCACATACTAGTTTATAGAGAGGGTTGAGCAATATTTAAATACTTGTCTTGAAATATATATTTTTGTATTTAAAACTCTATTTTTGAGTTTTTTACATATCTTTTGAAGATATATTTAAGTACATAAAATAGATGTTTTTAAAAAAAGAAATACTTTGAAATACTGTAAATACAAATGAAAGAGAAGATAACAAGGATAGTTTGTTTTTCTTTGAATCTGCTAGTGAACAGCGACCGAAAAGGTATTGAATACCGGTAAAAATAGCGGTATTTTTTCATACCTTCTCAAATACCTTATTGTTATATACTAGTAAATACCTCTATTGACGTCTTTACCGGTATGGACGTCAATAAACGTTATACCGGTATTTTCAGTAATGAAAACAATAGCTTCCCATTCATACATCTTGACAAAATAGTTACTTTAGTTAATAATATCTCACAAAAATTTTTATTAATCAAATACTTTCATATAAATTGTTATTAATTGTTTAATTTATAATTTTGTTTATATATATATATACACACACACACACACACTCGGTCGCTAATAATTAAGGAAACGCGAATGATTCCACTAATTCTTATAGAGTAAATATAATCTCCACTTCCGTCATTGCACACCCGCCCACTGAAAACTAATACCTCACCGCCCTCTTCCTACGCTTTCTGGGCATATCGAACGTCTCTATGTAACACGCAGCCCGCCGAAGAACGCGGCGAGATGTCTGCAGGAGGGTCAGAAAAGTCACGCTATTAGAACAGCAGTGTGCCAGAGGTGCGACCCTGCTTCCAGCCCAGAAGGGTGACTTGAGAGCGTGCCCTGGCGGCATTGGGCCGGATACAAAGGAGCGCGAAATGAGGGAGTAACATTCAAAATGTGACATGTCCACTTTATTTTTCGAGAAAACGCAAAATTTTATGTCATCAAAATTGTGCAGATGTTTTATTTGTACTTAATTCGAATTATAATAACATATAATAGCTAAATATATTATTATTATTATAAAATTTAATATTCTAGAACTTACATTTAAAAGAAAACAACATTTGGTGTCAATCAAAAAGGGAAGCTTGAACATCCACGGAGAAGTGATATGGCGGGCGAAGTTAAATACTTATGAATTACACAATAAAATTCTGATACTGTACAGAAAAATCCAAAGAGAGGAATAATTTTAGAAAAAGCAGCGGAAAGAAATTACACAAATTCATAAAATATGGAGGCATATCATGATTGATTTCTAAAATTTAGGTCCCGAACGCGCTCAAATGATTTATTAATTTAAGAGAAATAATTATATATTTATAATATAATGTAATAGCGAGAATGAATCATGAGATACAGGAACGCCGTTCCGTTAGAAATCAAGCCCTGCGTAAGACCAAAATCCAAATAATCGAGAAAAAGGTATTTCTAATCCTGTTGTGGGTGTGTGCTGAACATTGAGATAGGTCAGAAAAAGTGAAGATGCTTTGAAGTATGGACACGGAAGAAAATATTAAACGTACAATGGGAGGGCAAAAGATAAACGCCGAAATTTGAAAAGAAAATGAACTTTCTCTAAAAGCCAAAGCCAAAAATGAAAATAAAATATTTTGGACATACTGTAGGAGAACAAAATCCCTAGAAAAGGATATTATGCTTGGAATGATAGAATGAAGTGAAGAAAAGGGGTAAGTGGTATAATTGATATGACTAATACAAAATATCACAACAAAAGGAAAAAAGGCAGTTCGAGTCCGGAGTGAGCAATGAAGAAATCATAGCATCCTATTGCTGTGTATAATCCAGATAGGTCTAACCAAGCGGGGATGGCTTGCGATCTATGTTCTAGTACTATTTCTGCGCGTTGAGACCCCGCGAAGAATTGGACCTGCAGATAAAGGAGAGATGCTCACAGCCGCTGCTTGACTCCGACTGGAGCCGACAACAGACATCATACCGAACAGTGTGTTTGATAATTTCAGTCTTTCATGCATACATTCTGCCAATATTAGGAAGAACTCGCTGAATTATCGGCGCGTCCCCTCCCCAGTTTCCTGGATAGCAAGAAAAGCGAAGGAATGATGCTCAAGTAATACGAATGCAAATATCAATGTTCAAAATTAAAACATCTTTCAAAACCTGGTTTAGAAACATCGACCAAGTTCAGTGGAAGATTTTGTTTTGACAGTGGCCGTGATTGTTAATTTATACTACGATTTAGACAAAACGGCAAAAGAAAGTAAAAAGAATAACAGCGAAACTAAACCTGAAAACTATCGCCGAGGGTCTTATGGAGTGGAGTCAAGCAACTTCCTCAAATGGGCACAGGAAGGTAAGGAGAGACTCACACTCAGAGTGCTTGGTGTTGGCCGCCTGCGTACGGTAGACATACGTAGGAAATGCCAGAAAATGGGTCATTTCTTGGGTTGAAGATAGTCTACTGATGAGGATGTTACAATCAATGTTCGCTTTATTCGAACACATGCATTGACAGTGGAATAACAATATTATTTCATATTTGACTTTTTTATAAAATTGTGATTATCGGTTCTTTTCATTCACAAATAACTCATCAAGCACATCGATAATAAACATCAGGTTTCATAAACGTTTCATTTTTTACGAAATATGTTCGTGTGTCTATATTAAAAATCAATGTTTTGAAAATATCAACATCAATGTTGCATCCCTATTCTCGACAATTTCAGATAAGGATCGCTGATTTAATACATTTGCATTCTGATTCCCTAATATGAGGTTTATCAGTGACTGGTATGCTGGCTGCTCTTACTAGTAGTATAAATCTTATAAATTGAATTGCAACCTGATTAAATGTTACTGATAAGCGTACGATGTTTAGAAAAATGGTATCTTAATGTAGAAATGTAAAGTTACTAAATTAATAACTGTATAACAAAACATAATTTATCCCCTCATAGACGGATATTATTCCTCTAGTGTGGTGTTCCTGTCTATACAAGATTGTTCGTGACAATTTAATGCATTAAAATACATATATATGTGTCACAATACAATGATTTACACCACATCCTTTTTACTTTATCATTTACGTAGTTTGTATCAAATGACGCGCCGGGAATTACTTATTCCTAATCTTTCAAGTTTATAGCAAATATAACAGAATCATTTTATATCAATATAACTTACTAAGTAAGCTGGGACATGTCACGATTCTTAATATTATATTTTAATGTTTGTTACAGTGTTGGATTCAGGATGCATCTCTGCCTGCGCGCTATTTTACCACTTCTTCAATTTGTCCGAAAGTACGAAACCGTTTTAAATTTTACTTTGGAAAATAGATTCATCAGGTGAAGTCTATCAAGGAGACAAACGCTGTTTTGAGATCAAAATCGAGTCGCAGGATAAAAGAGTCAGTGCAATTTCGGCTCATACTTTCTTGTAGAGGAATGATAACGAAGATCTTAGAAGAAATGTATGTAAAATAAGATGTTATACATGGAATATTGCGATATCTACACAATTAGTTCAATTTTCTTTGAAATCAGTTTCCAAATCGGAATCGATATTTTGAGTACCGCCTCAAACAATTGTTTGATGGTATTCGGCTGAAGACGGAATTATGTGAACAAGATATATAGTTTTATACGACTATTACAGATGATACGACACCGTTTGGCTGTGTTGTTAATCACTAGTTTGACACGTGAAGAAAAAATGTATTGAGACTGAAAGGGACTGGACTGCCCAGCTTGCCTGTCTGAAAGTTCGGCTCCTGTGCCGCAGGCGGCCGGGCTTAATGTTCGTCCGCGTCGAGGCGGGTCGCGACGCAGGGAAAAAGGGGGAGGGGGCGTCAGGTATGTCTTCCGAAATTACACTTTACGCCGCTCCTATTCATCCGATTAGCATGATTGACACGGCGTTGGATTCAGGAAGCACGTCGCCATCGCGCTATAAGCCCACATTTTTTAATTTCTTCCCGGAACTATGAGAAAACGTTTTCAAAAATTCTGAAATCTTTTGAAAAAACGCATCGTAGCGAATTCTATTTTAAAAGGAGTTCAATGCAGTTTACAGATCGAAAATCGGACAATTTGTTCAGACGTTATCGATCTAGTAAATTCCGTATGATAGTGCTGCGATCTATTGATTTTTCCTATAAGTATTTTTCGGTGCATTTAGCCTTAAGGTCTTGCTCCATTTTCTGGCCAGCTACGTCTGTCGTCGCCCAAAATACATTTTTTGGACAATTTCTCAACTTTTTGCTTTCAAAGTAGTACAACCTAATTATTACTTCACGAATATGAAAGAAGAGTAAAAACTCGTCGAAAATAGAAGTTTTTATTGAAAAATTCGTAGCCGTTTTTAAAAAATGGACGATTAAGCATTACTGTAAATTTGAAGCTCTTTTTCACAGGAACCGACTGAGTGTTCGTAAAACTTCATTTTAAGTCATTTCAAGCACATCCACTCACAAAAGTAACAATGCGTAGAAATCAAAATCCATATTAACAGTGTGAGAGTTATTTAAAAAAATACATTTTTGTAATTTTTGAAGAAACAAAAGAATACATCAAAATTAACTTTACAACACAGTATAATTAGCAATAATATAACACAGTGCAATTAGCAAAATCCATGGGAAAAAATTGAAAAAAATTCAAGCAATTTTTGAGAAAATAGCATTTAAGCGTTTCTGAAAATGCGGAATTTTGAGATCATTTTCACTGAAAACTTGAGTTTTTGAGAAACTTTGTGACTTTATTTAAAGCACATGTGCTCATAAATATAATAATGGGAAGGAACTGTCTTTAATGTAAATATTACCATTGCGAGATGTCAAAAACTTAGTATTTTCGCCATTTTGAAAAACAAAGAATAGAGCAATGTTGCGTTTATGTCGTAGTAAAGGATTCATTTCGCACTACCCCTACCAAAAATTTAAAGAAAAAAGTTGGAGTCGTTTTCGAGAAAATAAGTTTTGTAATTTTTTAAAATTGCAAATATTGCACGCACTACTGCACGAAAACTATTAAAATTTCCAGAAACTCTACATGACCTTAATGAAAGAATTATTTATGAACAACAAATTTTATTTTAAAGGAAAAATCACACGCACGACGCCTTCACCTTCCAGCACGAGTTCTCAGCTGTGCGCGACGCGAGGAAGCAGTGTCTGTGGGAGGCGCGACTGACACTCCTGTAGTCGGAAAACACGTAGAAAGCAATTGCGGCGGCTCGGGCTTAGGTTGTACGGTTGCACAACCTCCAGAAAATGAAAAGATCTTTTATGTTAGGAATATACATTTTCCTTTTAATGACATTCATTATACAGATATTGCAGCAATATCGATGTATATGAAATCATTTTGAAACCAAAGAGCGTCCAACTGGCGCTCTCTCCGGTGTCTGGTGCCTTGCCAGGAATTGCACCACGCTCTTGGCTGTATTACTGGGTTTACTGCTTACTCTTTGACCCTACGATTTAACACTGGGAACATACTTCCTTTTTTGGTGGCGCAAACAGAGGAGTGGAGCTGGCTAGCGCTGCGCGGCGACGGAGGGAGTCTCAGGGGACTACGCATATTTTGTCTTCGTTTGACTCGCTGCAACGTAGTTTTATCAATTGCGCGTCTTATTGAAAGTGTACAAGGGTAGTCAATTATTGACGATATTCAATGCATTGTTTATGATTTTTGGAGAAATTGTTTTCATTTGTTGACGCGGCAAAATAGCTTCAGTAAATTGTTTGAGAGAGCCACAGAATGTTGGATTGCGTAGCTTACAAAACGTGGCTTCCACTTCGTAGCTTGCCACAAGGGGAAATGCTGAAAGGCAATTATTCTAGAACTAATATTTTATCTTAGCGTGATAAATTGTTTATGATGGAAGAAGTTTGTCAATATTACCTTGTTGTCAATGTTTCCTTAGACGAACAGAAGATTGTTTTATGTTATAATTCGTGCGACATACAATTTCAGCTCACTACCAGCTCTTACGCGCCCAACACTAGTCAAAATTTAATTTCTTCAATGCCGCCAAGATGTGAATTCCCACGGCGTTTTACTGACGAGGCGATATTTTGTGTAAACGCACGGCTGACAAATTCCCCAACAATTACCTCTCTTGGCGTCATATGAACATGTAGTCGTTGTATTTCTTCGAAATTTCGACAATAGGAGCGCGTTTACGCGCCAATGTCTCTCAGCTGAGGTCGCAATACTGTAATATTCCATGATTCCCCCCAAGAATAAGGCACAAGTCAAAGAATAAATAGAAAATGCATAACATTAACATGAACTGTAAAAACAGATGAAGGCGATGTCGCGTAGCGATAGTTTTTGAGAAGTAAACGGGAAAACGCGACAAATTCACACTGGACAAGATAGGGAAGTAGTAGTGTTCATGTAGCGAAGTCGTTTCTGTGTTATTTAAAGGAAATCGTATCACGCGTTCGAAAGATATGAACATTTTTGTATAGTATAAATTCCAGCTTGTAAACAGACATGATAGCCATTAAGTTGTGCTTGTCTAGTAAATCAAAAGGTGTTTAAGAAATTAAGAGAACGCGTGAAGCAATACAAACAAAACTTTTTTAAGAACCAACAGAATAAATCATTTAGAAAATTATGGTAACAGTCGCAACGTTGGGAAACTTGAGGCTACGCTAGAACAGAAAATGTGAATTAAATTAAATGATGTAATATTTTGTAGGAGAAGCAACAGCGATCGTGTGATGTTAAAAGAAAAAAAGAGCTGACGATCCGGACACAACAATGACGTGAGGAGCGCGGTCGAAGTAGCTTGAATACGGATGCATGTTGAAACGCTCCGCAAAAAATTTTTATTTTAATAGAAAATTGCGTTCAGTTTGTGAATAGAGGAAGAGAATGTGTTTAGTAACTGTCGAGTTAATGGATAAAACGTGGAAGATATTTATATATTTTCTACAAAACAGTGTTCGCGGAACACTGTCGCCATATTGTTTGGTCGCAAAGCAATGGTGAAACTAGTATAGTACTGCGAGTAGTTTTAACTGTGATATTCTTCATTTAAAGTAAATTTGTCGTTAACAAAACGTGTGTGGAAATGGATGGATGCTGTGGGGAGATGAATTAGCGATACGTGTATACTACGGAGGTGACATGGAACAATGCTATGGATGGCCGATTTCATGAAAGGAAAGGCAATAACTTTGCGTAATTTAATAGTTCAGATAAATGGGAAGAAAGAACAGATTAGATTTTAATGTACAAGACCAAGTTTTGCGGAAATAATAATAGGCTATATTCAGACAGAATAGGGGATGCGATTCAAGTGTGAATGATTTGTTTTGTTTTTTGTCGATTGTGTAAATAGTAAGTGTGAATGTGATTTTATGTATTTCAGGTATGTGTTTTGTTGTTTATTGTATTGCATTTGTGTATGGTTTTGTTGTTATGTCTCCAGCGGAGTGTGGAGAGAGGAAAACCAGAAAAGAATAAATAATGCCGGACGTATTTGTCTGACAGTGCCATATAATATGATTTCGTGATTTTGTATTAAACAGTGACCTACGCCCGTATAGATTTTATATAGAGTAGAGAGATTCAAGGTATAGTCGTTTTATTTCATATTGTCACCGCACAGCCTCACGCTCAATAGTTTTATAACATTGAAGGAGTAGCTAAGTAACGGGCACAGTTTTAGATAAAGGAGGCAAAAGTTAGCAGGGCATAAATTTGTATAGATTTTATATAGAGTAGAGAGATTCAAGGTATAGTCGTTTTATTTCATATTGTCACCGCAACGTGGTGCGGTTACATACAGATTTGGGATAAGTAGGCAAGACGTTCCATTACATATTATGTTATTTGTAATTGTTATTTTACATTCTGCCACCAGGCATCATCTGCCCAATTGTAGAATAAATTTCTATCTATCTATATATCTATCTATCTACCTATCTATCTATCTATCTATCTATCTATTCTTCTAGTCTAAATTGCCATGCAGGTTTTCGCTTTCTTTGTGTTGCTTATGGACTATTCTGAATGGTGTCCATCAATTCACAGCATGAGCTCAAACAAGGCAATATGAATATGTGTCAAATTATTTAATTGGTCGGCAACCTGAGGTATTACCTGATCAAATTGCTTAATAAGAATATTAGTTTGTTTGGTAAAGATCAATTTTGGGGTTTTAGGTTACCAAGAGGATCTGTGTCTCGAAACAGATAGAAATATTCTACAAACTTTTCAGGGGTTTCTATTTATACTCAAATCATTTGTCTCTATTCTCGTCTGTTATTATCACAAGTTTGATGGTCTTCACAGCTGCCTAAGTTCTCCCACTTCTACGTATTTCATTAATTTGATCTGGGTAAGATACTTTCGTTTCATAATTACGTTCTACGATCGGCTAGGTTTTATTCAGTCAAGTTGAATTCTGGTAGTTTAGAAAATTTAGAGTGTAGTTTGTGTCTCCAACCGGTAAGGGTCTCTACATTCATTCATGAGCAGGTAAGTGCGAATAAGTTTTTATTAATTTCTGCTCCATTTAATTCTATTGGATGTTTCATTTCTTCGGGAGGCATTCCTCTGGTACGTAGTCCAGATGAAGTTGACGCATTCTCCTCACGGGAGTTGGAGGGCATTGCCATTTTGATATCTTACGTTGTCACATCGGGCTGGGTAGTCTGCCAGGTACGCCTACTCCCTGGCACATCCGAGGCTTCATTCTGCACGAACTGCTCCATATTAAATGGGTAATGCATTTATAGCTCCTCGCCAGCTACGTAGGAATAAGTGGGAAGGAAAATAGGGTTGTTAGGGAGTGATGAAACGGAGGACGACGTCGATCCACCTGCCGAATTCGGGGGCTAGGAAACAGGTGCGACGGTTGTTGTTGTTGTTGTTATTATTATTATTATTATTATTATTATTATTATTATTATTATTATTATTATTATTATTATACATTGTTTTTTTTGTATTCAGTGGATTTTTATTTGACTATAAGTCGAGTTAACCAACACACAGGTCAATTCATGTTTCGTCGCAATTTGGGAAATTTTTCGAACGATCCTGAATGTGTTTAAGACAATCAAATTTTTGCAAAATTTTTGTACGTATTTTTTGGGCATTTGAATAAGTTCCAGATTTTTATGGATGTTATTTGGTATAATCTGAGCGCGAAATGACCGAGAAAAAGAATGAACGTTTTGGCGATGCCAAGTCCCTTGGCTTTAGGTGCTAGATCTGTGTAGTTTGTTATTTTTCCTGCATGTGCTGTTTGAAGATTATGTAACGTCGGGGGTATGGATGTACACCACAAAGAAGCAGACACGAGTGCGTATTTACAAATTATTTACAATAAATTAGGGTACAGGAACTGAAACCTCACTTTAAGGCGTTTGTCGGAGTTTATATCCCGCAGCCCCCTTCCCATAACGCGCCTTGTGGCCGCGCTGAGAGCCAATCAGCCGATTCGCAACTGGGCCCCTCATGCCCGGCAGACTATCTGCCCTGAAAAGTATAAGGCATACTTCAACGTGTCCGAACCTCGAACATCTACCTGCCAGCACTTCCGCGCCAGACTTGGCGGACAAGTTTCGGGGGGGTTTTTCCGCGAGGGGACCAGAAACGTTACCCTGAATGATCCTGCGACGCACCTGATATAGGTCCAAGTCACATGACCTCCACGTCATCTGGCCCCACGCACTCGTCCTGAAGCGAGTGCCACGACGTCGCATTTGCCCGGCGTCTGGGATTTCCGTGAGGGGTGGCCTTTGTTCCGAGCCTATATTTGGCTCCCCCATCCCCATACCATGCAACTTAGGAGCAGGAGTCAAAGTCTATGATGCTCAATTAGCTGTCTGTGGAATAGTTATGTCAATCAGAAGCCAACCTTGCCGTTGTCTACGAAAGTTACGTCTGGTCTGTTATGATGAATAGTTTTATCTGTAAAATTCTCTGTTATAGTGCAACTTATAGTTTGAATTTTCAGTACAGTATCGGGAAAATATTTGTAAATGGGCAGGTCATTTTTTAGGTTGGATTTCCTGCCAGTTTCTGGTGAATAATATTTAACTTGATTGTGCCCATAGTGTAATCTGTATGGGCCATTAATTTGCATCCTGATTGATGTGCTGTATGCTCAACTGTTGTATGGCATTTTCTACATTTGTCATCTACTGTTTGAGGATATATTTCGTAACTTTAGTGTTGATCACTTGATCCTGTATACACCATAAACCCTTCTGCCCCAAATAATCACCAAGAGCCGGTTTGAGGTTTTTGAGTCTAATGAGATTGTTTGAGATCATGCATGGGTCCAGGGAGTTCCTTTCAAACCCAAATGTCTATTTTAGTTTTGTCTATAAACCGCGAAAAAATGTCCAGCTGTTTGTTGTTGGAGGGGGGTTAAATTTTAGTATCTGCTTGTAGGTGTATTCTGAGGTTTCGTTTCTCATAAAAAGTTCCCAATGAATGGATTTGTTTATAGCACAAGTTCTTTAGATCTATTAGGCCTCTTCCTCCCTCACTTCGTGGGAGTGTCACTCGTTTTATTACGCTATTTGGATGGTGGTGTCTGAATTTTGTCAAAATTGTGCGGGCACGTCTCTGGATGTCTTCGAGGTCTGTGTCGCTCCACGATATAATTCCAAATGAGACGTACTGCAAATGTGTTAATTGCTTTTATCACGTTATTACCTGTTAATTTGTTTTTCAGAAGTGCAATGAGTATAATTTGTATAATTTTGTTAGAAATTGTTTTTGTTGTTTGTGATTGCTGCCTGATCGAATACTAAATACTTGTATATTTCTTCATCGTCCATTGCCTGTATTGTCGTTTGACACATCTTCTGTAACTTTCCAGTTTTGTCTAGTGAACGTTTTAATTTAACCAAAATTAAAAATTTTATTTCTAGGAGATATTGAAGCTGTCTATCTGTTGAACTGTAAAGTTTAATGCCATCCATGTACATCAGATGTGACATGGTGTGGATAGTTTTCTTATTTTTACGGATTTGGAATCCATAGTGAGTACTGTTAAGTTGTGTTGATAGGGAGTTTAGAGCCAGACAGTGCAACAATGGGCTTAAGGAGTCTCCTTGGAAGATTTCCCGCTTAATCCTGATGTCTTATGTTGTGATTGTTAACTGTTGCTGCCTTAAGGACAATGTTGTTCTCCAATGAGTCATGATATGTTCCAGAAAGTTGATGATGGTTTCATTAATTTTGTATAAGCGGAGAACTTCAAACAGCCAACTGTGAGGAACGCTATCAAATGCTTTCTTGTAGTCAATGTATACCAGGTGCAAGTCTCTATGGTTTTATGTGCTTGTTGGCGAATGACCATATCTGTTAGAGTTGTTCTTTACATCCTTTATGTAATCAATGCATCCTTTCTGTTGTTCTGTCATTATTTCTCTGTCCTCAATATAATCTTGGATTTTACTTGTAATGCATGAAGTCAACATTTTGTACATTGTGGGAAGGCAAGAGATTGGGCAGTATTCAGATGGGTTCTGTGTCTCTTCTTTGGATTTCATGTATGTAATGCCTTGGTTAGAAATAAAGGCATGTCTTCTGGGCTGTTAATGGCTTGTGTGAAGCACTGAGCCAACTTATGGTGAAGCGATGTAAACTGCTTGTACCAGAAATTGTTAACGTGTTCTGGGCTTTTGCAATTGCAGTGCTGAGGTCTTTTACTGAGATCTCTTGATAACATTGGATCTATATTTTGAACATTATTTTTCCCCCTTAATCAGTGTCCCTTTATTTGTGTGACTAGTTTCTGCCCAAATGTTTGACCAGACTGTTAAAATTTTGTTAATCTCTGAATCGTTGCTCTTTATTTGAATTTTTGTCTGGTTGTTGATACAACTTTTTCATTCGTGAAACATTCCTGATATACCCAATTTAAAACCCCTATATTTTCTTCCTTGGCACCTGTTTGATGGACCCTGATTTGCTTTATCAATTGGGTTAAATTTTGGGAACTTGGTTAAATCTGTGATAGTTTGTGTAAAAGGGCATCCATTCTGGAAGAAAGTTTTCTGTTTATTTCTTTTTGGTTTTTTAAACCCTTTTTTTGGGGATTAGTTTTTTTTTAATTTGCTCATTCCTGATCTACCCTCTGTTCTTGGGCCCCAATTAAATCTTTCTCTATGAGAGATTGTCTGTATCAATCATTTTTTCAAACTGTGTCTTAGTAGACCCATAATATATTTTTAGTTTTGTCCATTGGTTGCCTCATTTTCCCCCCTGGGGGTTTGGGAGCGTGCTCGGAAAAAACCCTTCGAGTTTGGGTTTGGTTGGTTCGGAAACCTAGGGCCCCCGCCTTTTCCCTCCCCGGGTGGCCCCTGCTGTCGCCCGGCCCCGGGCCCCAGACGTCCCCCGCCCCCCCGGGCGCGGCTTTTTTGGGGGCCCTTTTGACTTTTTAAACTCTCCCATATCAGTATGGTTTGGGTTTTCCTTTTTAAACCTTTATAATCGTGATGCTCGTTTTCCATGGCACAATTGTTCTTGCTAACACGTGGGTTTTGATTTAAAACTAGAGAAAAAGGGGGAGGGAAAGGGGTATCAGGGGATTCGTCTTTCACCTGAAGGGAGACTAAAGGACAATTTAGGACAGGGGCAGGGGGAAAATAAAAATGGATAAATTTCACGGTGGGACAGCGGACGGCTCTGTTGTGCCTTTTGATTGTTTTTCCGGGGCCGTAAACTGTTTTGTTATTTTTCCCCTTTGAGTCATTTTTTTTCTGGGGAATGGCGATATTTTTCCCCCGTTCAGGAAAAATCCCGCCACCGTCGGCTACTGTTTCCCAAACCGGACTCTCCCACCAGCGGGGCCCCCCCCACCCGGACAAACTCAAAGCCCCCGACCGGTCCCCGGGGAATATGTGATAGTGATGCATTTTGGGGTGTGTGTGTGTAAGGGGAGAGGATGGGGCGGAAGAGGAAGGACAGACCCCGGGGCCCCGTGCCCTTTGTTGGGACTCCGGCATTCACCTGGGGGATCGGGCCAGGGGCTCCGATCAGGCATTCCCTTTGAATTCCCTCAGACATCACGTTTATGGCAAAAGCTGGTTCAAAAATCCTGCCCCATAATCAACCCTTGGCCCTCCTGGTCAGGGGGCCTGCAGGCATCAGTTGATGCACTGGCTACCCCCCCAGTTGGTCTTCTACGACGGGGAAGACCCTTTGTCTATTGTAAAACCCCCAACCATGGGTTTTTTTGTGTGTGTGTGTTTAAATTTTAATCCCAAAAAAGAAAAATATATTAAAAAACCGGATGATCAGTTAAAAATTTAAAAAGGGGGGAAAACCCTTTTTTGGAGATGGAAGAACCCCAAAAGAAAAAAATTTTTAAAGTAACATTTGGGAAAAGGTTATGAAAATGAAATGAAATTACTCTATTTATATAAAAAGAAAGTTTTTGGAAACTATTTAAAAACAATGAATGAAAAATAAAAATAACTCTATTAACAAATTCAGGCATCCAAAAAAAGTTTTATGAATGGTTTTGGAACTTGGTAAAAATCCAATGGTAAAGTAGTAGAAAAATTAAAATGTTTGAATACAAACCAAATTAGCCCCAAAATAATTTAACATGTTAATGATGGGGTAGAATCAACACAGTGCAACTCATTCTCACTATCAGAAAAAAATTAAAAAACATCGCTTTAAATTTTGGGATGGGAAAAAAAAAATCTCAGGAATGGAAAAATGACAATGAGGGCGTAAAGTAGAAAATATAATCCCTCTAATTAAAGATAATAAATCCCTTACTTAAAGAACATTTCCCCGAAAAAAAAGAATCAAAAATAAGACCTATTCCCCGGGGGCAATCTCAAAAAAAAATTTCAGGAATTTCATTCAAATTCAATTGTAAAATTTTTTCAAAAAATATATCTAAAAAAATTTAACTTTAGAATATATAAAAATTTGACAAATATCAATTTCAAAAAAACAAAAGGGAATAAGTTTAGAAAAACTGTTGGATTGAAAGAGAAAATTCACAAGGGTCCATGTCTATTTAGTTTTTTGTCAAGCATTGATGAAACCCACAAAATTTAGAGCACTAGAGAAAAGGAGTAATAGGAAAATTTTCCCGCTTTTGAAAACTACCCGAAAGGGAGATCCCATAATAAATTTGATAAAATAGTGGGGAAAAATAGTAAAAAAGGGAATCCTGAGGCGTATTTGGACGTTTTCTTTAAAATCGTAAAAAAATGAATTTCCTAAAAAATGGATCTTATTTTTCATGCTGGTGACAAAAGTTATATCTAAATAAAGACTAAAAAAGAAAAGACTGAAGAAAAATTAAATTTTTCCAAAAAAGGGATGTTAAAGGGGTTTTTATTAATGAAAAAAAACACATTTAAAAATCTCATATTGAAAAAACAATAAAAAATTTATCATGATTATAATTTATACACAATCTTTTGAAAACTTCATTGTAAACCCAAAAACAATTCTTGATCTTAAGTACCTAAATGTGATTTTTTGTTGGAATCTGAGTTGGGGGCATATTTTGGAATTAATGAAAAAATCAGAATACATGTGAATTTATGAAAAAAGGGTTTTGTTAAAATTTTAAAATTTATATTTTTCATGTTGAGTTTTCATAAAAAATTTAAAATTTTTGTTTGGGCTGCATCAAAAAACCAGTATAATATAAAATCTTGAATAGATGCCTAAAAAAAAATTTAAAAATAACAGAAAGACTTGGGAAAAAGGGGCAGCTTTTCTGGTTAGACTAAAAAGGGGTGAATTCCCCTCCTACATGTTTCTTCAAAAAAATGAAACGTTAGTGGTTTTAACCGTAACACTATTAACACATTCCCCATAAAATACAACCCATTACCTGAGACATTCAAAAAATTTGGGGAACAGAAACACTCAGCCATTCCAAAATTTAAACTCTCTAGATGTTGTAAAAACAAACAAAAGGGTATCAAAAGAAAATAAAGAATTCTATCAAATTTTTAAAAAAAGGTAAAAAATAAAATAAACAATTTTTGTTAAAAACAACATTAAAAAAAGAACAAAATAAACCTTTTAAAAATTTTTGGTTTTTCAATTTATTAGTAAATTAATTTCAAGATAAATTTTTTCCTCCAGACTAGTTTATAAATTGTACCATTTTTATTTTTAAAAATTTTTTTATTTTTTGATGTATTTTTAAGTTATTACTTGTAGTTTTTTTTGGTTTTAAATTTTTTAAATTTTTTTATTAATATACAATATTTTTTTCTTTAAAGTGGAATTTTAGTGTTTTTTTTGGGGGTTTTTCTTTAATTTTCTTTTCAATGTTTTTTTTTAAATCTTGATAAATTTTTTTAATTTGTTTGTTATTTTTGCCATGCATTTCTTGCACTAATTTGTTTTTTTTTTATTATTTTTTATTTACTTTTTTTTTAATACAGATCTTAATATTAAATGATATTTTTTCTTTTATTAACATATTGGTTGGGAGAATGTTTTTTTACACTTATTTTATGGGTTTTTCAATAGAATAATGGACCATAATGTGTATATCACGAAAAAGGAAAAAATCATTCCTCTCTGAAAATGCCACATTTAGAAGGTAAAAAGTACTCTGAAAAGTTTAAATATCTTTTTATTTTGTTTTTTTTTGGAAGGAATGGTTTGGTTTTTTATTTTTTTTTTTTATACTTTGTACACTTAATGATTATTAATGATAAATAAAATCAAATTATTTTTAAAATTTATTTTTTTTTATTATTTTTTTATTATTATTATTATTATTATTTTATTTTTTTTTTTAAATTTGAAGGCCCCAATTTTAAAGCCTTTGTCCCCTACTCATTAAGGGAAAACTGGACATTTACCCTCCTTGCAAAAAAATGGGGTGTCCTGGCCGAACTTTGAGTTTTCCGCCCCCTGCCCCGCCCTGCGAATCAGGCTGACCAATCCCTTTAGCTTCATTTAAAGGAGGCGGGATATTCTTTTGAACATTAAAAATGGCTTGATGGCGGGGTTATATTAAAAATAAATATTTGAATATAAATTTAAATCAAAACATTTTTAAATAAATTTTGTATATACTTTTTTAATTACATTAAAAAAGGGAAATCAATTTTCCCCAGAAAAAACATATTTTAAAACTTTAAAAAAGGGGTTTTTTGAAAAAAATAACACTGGACAACGACTAAAAAAGCCCCATTTAAAACATTTGTGTTTTTTAAATATTTAATAAAATTTTTCAAATAATTTGCATTGCATGATTATCAAACCCTAGTTTTTTTATTAGTAAAATTAAAAACAAAGAAATACGTTTTAAGTCATTTTCAAAAACCCACGTCCCCGGATAGAAATTTTCATTTGGGAAAAACCATCATAAATTTCTCAGATGACCCAATTAAAATTTACTTTTGGTCGCGAACATTAATATTGTAATAAAATATTTTTGATATTTAAAATACTAAATAAACTTAAAAGTTTTTTAAAAAAGTTCTTTTTAGTCACAAAAAAATTTTCTTCTGCAGACATTATGTTTGGGAAATTTTGACTGTAACAAATGAATGATTTTTGATCTTTTGTTTTGGGGATCAAAATTAATTACATCTTCAATCTAACTTAGGGTGATTGCATTTTACATGGGTTCTTTCCCCAAAATATTAAAATTCATATGTGATACCTAGTCTTTGGGGGTTTTTGCGTGAGAATCAAAACAAATATGTTTCTTATATAACATTTAAAATATCTTAATTTTTGAAAAATTAAAACAAACTTTGTTTTTCGTGAACATTAAAAACACACACACAACACACACACACCCCCCCCCCTTATCAATATATTATTTTGAAATTTTTTATGTATGTTTTCCCAACCCAACCAATGAAATTAATATATTTATATTATTATAGAAGTATTTTTTTACTTTTACGATTTTTTTATTTTCGAAAAGGACAATGCACAAAAGGGTTTTTCCCTCATCAGGTGTTACCCACTTCTTCTAGATGAACCTATGCAAACACTTTTTTGCTAATCCTTTAAAGAATCACTAGATATTCTCCTGTCATAAATTATTTCAAAATTTAATTTTTAAATTTGTTTAAAATTTTTCAAACTTGGAAATCTTTTAAATAATCTTAGAAAATAAAAAAGGGGATCCTCTTCTGAAAATTTGTTGAAAAAAAAATTTTCTCTATTTTCTTTTTTTACATTTCATAAAAATTCCCAAATTTTAAAGGGAATGTGTTCACAAACCATCTTCAGAAATTACATGTTTTAAATTTTTAATAATTGTTAATAAAAAATTTGAAAAACAAAAAAAGCAATTAATTTTTTTTTTTGGGAAAAATTTCATTTTAAGTTATCAATATTTATAAATAATTTAATTTAAAAAAGTACTATAATATGAATTAAGGTTAAATTTTTAAAACTATAACTAAATTTTTTTGTTGAAACATTACTATATTACAATGTAACGTTTTAAAATGTACTGCCCATTGATTGATGGTTGTTTTTATTATATTTTATATCTACGCAGAGACGATTTTAAAAAGAAAATCTAAATAATAAGTAACCTCAAATTTAAAATTCATTTTTTTTTCCCCTTTTTCTTAAACCTTTTCTGGGGGTCGGGAAAAAGGAGAAATCTTGGGTTCTTTTCCAAAATCTTGGGGGTCCCTTTTTCCCCTTTTACTTAAGTCTTAGGATTAAAAGTGATACTAGATATTTAAAATTAACAGAAAAATGTTGCATCCATGAGAGAAATGATGAAAAAATTTTGGGGGTTAAAAAAAATTGTTTTGGAAATGCCGTAAATTCCGGTTTTAATTACATTTTCGTTTTTGTGAAAAACCCCGGGAACACTTTCGGTAAATTTTTTATGCCCAAAAGCGAAAGATTTCGGGTTAAAGAGACCCACATTTTTATTGGTGGATCAAAATAGTTTTTAAATTGTGGAATTGTTTTCTTTGGGTTGCAACATAAAAAGAAAGGAATTTACTTTTGTCTAGTTTTCTTTTTTCACTTCAGCCCCCGTAAATTTTTTGAAAACATAATTAAATTTTTTTTTTCCCTAAATACAATATTTACTTTTCGACCTGTCAATTCAAAAATAGTTGTTCCCCATTAAAAAAACGATCTTTTGGATAAATGGAAAACTTTTACAAATTCATAAATCCAAATGAGTAATATCGTTTTGGGTTATCTGGGGACTCCCCTCAAAAAATAATCAAATTTTCTTTTTTTTCCCTTTTCTTTAAAAATAAAACCCTTTTTGGGTTTTTGGGTTTTTGGTAGGCAAGATCTTAACAGATCTTGCCCCCTCTTGCCAACACAAAAAAACAAGGCTTCTTCATTGGTATCTTCCATTGGGTTTTAAAAGGTTTATTTTTTTTTGGCGGTTTTTTACAGTTCTAAGGGCCTTTTTTCGCAATCCCAAATTTTTTTATTCCGTCAGGCACCCTTCCTCTATTTTTGTCCCCTTCATTTTCAAATCAGACGTCCCCCAAAAATTTTCCATCCCTTTCCCTTTTTCTTCTTTCAAAAAGGGTTACTCAAAGATAATTTTGATATTCTGTCAGCATGCATTCTCAGCATCCCTTTGGGATTGTTTGGTTTCCCCTTTTTCGACCACTTGTCTCTCAACCCTTATTATCTGTCTAATCTCTTCGTTTAGTTTTCCCTATCAAACAGTATACTGACAACATCGTCCCCAAAAAATTCTTTTTCCTTAGCATTCAACCGGGGTTTATTGCATCTTTTTTTATTCTAATTTCCGTTTCCTTACGTAACACAGCTCCCCACCATTGTCTTGATATTTCTTTATTTTTCTTTCAAAATTTTTTGTTTTATAAAAAAATTATAAGTCTATAATTTTCCCAAACATTTTTAATAAAGTCAATATTATTAGGTCCCCTGCTCTAATAATCACTCCGATATTTTAAAATTCCCTTTTCCCTACGGGAAATATACCTATTTCTGTTCTAGATCATATCAAATTTCCCTACAACCTTGTCTTGACACATTTTTATTTTAGTCTCCTTTTTTTATTTTTTTTATTAATTTCTGGATTAAATGTTACAGATAAAAAAAAATTTTTTTTTCCTCCCCTTTTTCAAGTGTTTTTGTCCAAAAAGGAAATGTAGGGTTCAAAGGTTTGCAGCCTTCTCAAAGTCTTAAAGATATCCACCAACATTTTTTAGTTATTTGGATTTGCACAATCAAACCTTTAAACCATTTTTTTTTACCAGTCTTGCAAAAACTTATTGGGTGTCTCTAAAATAATTAACAGTATTTCAAGGGTCAAGTTGGGGGGAAAAGAACTTTTCGTGAAATAATATTATATAAAAAAAGATCTTCATCTTCATCTTCATTTACTAGTTTACCACTAGTTCATTATGAGAGAAAAATTTTTCTAGGATGAAGAGGGGGCACGTGCCCCTGAGTCTTTTTTTTTTGGATCCGCATTTTAGGAGGGTTTTTAGTAAAATAGTTTGACATACTCTTAAAATGAATGTTTGGGAAAGAATATTTAATAATGGACTTGTTTATTAATCAATATCATTCACAACAATGAGCCTTTCAAAATTTAGCAAATGGGCATGAAAAACATTTTTATTTTAACTAATAATCAAAATATTTGTTATATAAATACAGGGTTTTTAAAAACCCAAAAATTTTTTTTAAACCCATCCAAACCCTTTTCCTTAAAATTTATCTGGGGACGCATTTAAAAACATTCCTTTTCCTTTTCTCGTATCTTACGTATATACAAGTAATATACGTAGTAAAAAGAATTTTATATAATCTGCGCGAAAAACTGCGCTTTTTCTGCGAAAAAATCTTTTGCCGCGCTCTGGTGACAAAAAAATAAAAAAAATTGCAAAAATTAAAAAAGTCCCCCTAACCCCGGGTAGCCATAATTCCAGTTTGGGGATCCGTGATCCCAAAAACCCAAATTTAAAAGAAAAACGCCCCCTCTGTCCGTCTTTTAAGCTCGGCGCCTAAAACCATGCTGTTTTTTAAATTGAAGAAACCCCTGTCTTTTTTCGCTAATTTAAAGCTATGCGATTTTGAAAAACATTCTTTAAATTTTTTGGGGTATTTCTACCCTTTCCCCGGTTTTAAAAATTTTTTAAAAACCCAAATTTTTTCTTAAATTTCTTATGGGACGGGTTTCTCTATGGAAATACGCTTATAAGGTAAAAATATGCCCAATTTTTTTCCCGGTTAACTCAATTTTTTGAAAAACCCTTTTAAAATTTGAATTTTTTTGCGGCGTCTTTTACAACTAAAAATTAAAGATAAATTTTTCCCTTCAAATAAAATTTATTTGCTTATAATTGAATCTTTTAATGGGGTTTGAAATTTTTTTAAATTTTTGTTTGATTTCGCACAATAAGGCGTCTTTTAAAATTTTTAAAATTTAATAAAAAGATTTTCCCCAAAACAGCCCCAAATTTTTCTTTAAATTTTGGTTGGGGGTAATCCCAAAGCATATCCGATGACAAAAACAGATATTTTTATTCTATTTTTTTAAAAAATTACACAAAGGGGTTTTTTTAAAATACCCCCACGCTGTTAATATGAGCATTTGAAAAAGATTTGTATAGATTTTTTCTTGTGGTAGAAGTGCTTCAAATGATTTGGGGGAATTTTTTAAAAAACTCAATGTTTCCCTGTAAAAAGGGGCTATTTTAAACCCAAAAGTTGAAAATGTAAAAAAATGTATTTTGTGCGGCGATAGATGTCAGCTGGAAAGAGGGGAAAAAACCTTATGTAGTTGGAAAGAACCTTCCAGCCCACCAAAAATTATAAACATTTGCTACAAGAAATCTGTCCCATTCTTGCCCTCTAGTTTTTTCCTTATTTTGGTAGGGGGAAGTGAAAGCATTTTTTAAATTTTTTAAAAAGAAAAGAAAAATTTCAGCTAAAAAACTTGAAAAAGTGAGACACAAATAAATAAAGTTAATTAAAAAGGACGTAATACTCTGGAAAAGGGTTGGGGAAAGGGAAACGAACGTACCAATGAAAAACCAAAAAACCCCTATGAACAGGAAAAGGGAGTAGTGAATGATCGGTAAACAAGTAATCAAATTACATCAAATTTTTTCCCGCAGTTTTGTAATGGTATCTTCTTGCAAAAAAAAGGAATTTTAGAACTTTTTCTCGACATTTATTAAAAATTTTTTTTTCTTTTGCTCGTCAAGTAAAAACCCCTGATATCTTACGGGATTTAAACCCGCTTTTCCTCTATTGTGAACCCCGCACCAAAACGTTGCGCTAAACAAAAGTCTTACTAAGCATTTCCGTGTTTCTAAATTTAAAGAATCTTACAATTTTGTTTTTCAAACTCTTTTGTTTTTTCCCCTTCTGCAATTTAAAATATTAAATAAATTACCTCTAAGAGACAATAAAAAAAAAGAAATCTACGCGGCACTATAAAATATTTAAATTTCCCTACAAGAATTTTTCAGTTAAATTCTATTAAATTTTTTGGGGGCCTTCCGGTTCAGCCTGACCCTTAAATTATCCCCTCTCCCCAGGTGGTTATTAGAGGGATAACGTTGGGCTAAAACCAATTTTCACCCCACGACTTCAAATTCATTTGCTGAAAATAATTACGAATCTGAAACTTTTTGATTTGAAAAATCCTTATCATTACCAGTTATTATCTTTTTTCATCTACTAAATTTATATAAAAAAAAACTCTTTTTTTTCTCTTTTTATTGGTAATGTTTTCTTAATATAAAACCCAAATGTTACACTATTAAATTCACTTTTTTAAAAACTCTCAAACGACAATCGTAAACCATCCCTTAAATTATTAAAAAGGAAAAGTTTTAATTAAAATCACTTAAAAAAAAAAAAGTTGAGAACAGGCCGGACGTAAACTCGGGTTTTCCCATTTTTCTTCAAACAAGCACCTGAACTGGGGCGTCACTCCCCGAAATCCCTTATCAATGTTTTACATATTAGAAGGTGACGAGGTGATATTGTTAAAGTTTTGCTAGCTAAAGACGGGGATGTTGTTTGCAACAAAAAAAACAGTAAAAATACGTTTCCCAAAAATGGGTTTTTGAAACGTTTTAATAGTAAGAAAAAAAAACCCCTTTTCATTGCATTTTTGCTTTTCAAATTCTTTAAAATTGTAAATTTGTTACTTTTACGAAAAATGCCATCTTTTTAGAAAGCCTACATAAGTTTTTAAATGAAAGAACAAAATTATGGACAACAAATTTCATTTGAAAAAAACAAATCTTTTTTAAATTTTGTAGTTGTGGGAAGACGCCCCAAAATGTTCAAACTTTTAAAATTTTCAAAAATTTTAAAGTTAACCATAAAAATTGGAACTATGTAAATCCTTCAAGTGTATTTTACTCTATTCACCAGAAAATTCGGGACCTTTTTGAAAAATTTTGAAAATGAAAAGGCTTCATGTAAAGTACCCCAAATTTAAAAGATTTTTCAAAATTTCAAGCTTCCTACAAAAAAAAGGTTTCTTAAATTTTGGAAAGGATCGTACGTGGGTTTGGGTTTTAAAAAGTAATCAACGGATGGACGGACGTTTGGATAAAACCATTTTTTCGACCCCAAAACGTTTTTACCTTTTTAATGGGAAATCGTTTTTTCCGCTGTATTACATAACTTTCTTTTCTACGTATACGCACAATATACTACGTATATACTCACATACAAAATATACTACTTATACTACGTATATTCGTGCGTATATGAAAGAAAAAACGGGAAAAATTACAAGTTTTTTTTTTGTCGGATAACAAATTTTATCATAGTTCAAAACCCAAAATTAAAAAATTATTACGGATTCCCAAAAGGTGAGATAAAAAAACAGTACTAAAAATTTTCTGCATTCGTTGTCATTTCAAAGGGGGTTTTATTTTTACAAAAAATGATTATATTGCAAAATTTTGAATGTATTTATCTAATCAAAAAAAAACGGGGTAATTTTCACAATCTGGGCACGACGTTTTTAAAAGCCCCCAATTTTAATTCAATTACTTAAGGCCCAAACCCCCCCTCATATTGACTTACGTAAATGTGACGGGTGACAAATATCAAATGCGTGGGAATACACGGGGCCCAAAAACCCCAACTGAAAACGCTTTTTTTCCAAAAACTCAGTGGTCAAGAGCAACTGGTCGTAAATCGAACGATGCGGGTTTGATTCCTGTCAAAGGGGAATTACATCTTTAGTACTCAATTAATCGGTTATCAGGTCACAAAATGGATTCACTCAGACGGGGTCATTTCCCCCATATTTTATTTTTCCCCTAAAAAATGACAGGTTTTGACAAACTTTTTGGGAAATAATGCAAAATGTATTCAAAACGTTACTATCTTAATTCCCAAACAGGTTAGATTAAATTCCCTTTCTAACTAATTATAAATAAAAACACGTTTTTATAAATTTTGTAATAAAAAGGGGTCAAACCCAATTACATTATATATAAAAAAATTAGAAAGATCTTATAAGCAAATTTAAAAAAATCCCTATTTTTCCCCTAAACATTCTTATCTTTTTAAATTTTCAGACTTGGTAAAACAGAACCGGGGAAAAAGAAGAAAAAAAGGGATCCCCAGAACTCGATCCTCAATACCTCCGATTTAAAACCCGGGGTCAAACGTTTAGCTGAGAGAGTTATTAGGGCTTTCAGTAATCTGCAAGCCTTAATGTATCTACGAAAACAAAATATTTGTTCTTAATTTCTCCCTTTTTTCTGAGTAACATTTGGGGCTTTAAAAGAAATCATATTCTCTAAAAAATTTCGTTCTCAAAGTACAATTTCAGGAAAATGCAATTTGGGGGCAACTGATGTTTTTTAAAAATTTTGATAATATATTTATTTATCGAACTCCTTATCCCTTTTATGAATTTTATAATAAATTTAATATTTAGATTTAAAAAACGACTTTATCCAAGACATTTTTAGATCCAAATTCCCCCTTCCCCTTTTTTTCCCTTTTTGAGACTAAAAAAGTGATTTGTGCATTGGATACCTAAAAAAGCATAACGAATAATCATTGGATATAACTAAATAATTAAAAATTCCCCTTTTTTTTCTTTGTGAAAATTGGGGCTGATTGAATGCTCACCATTTGTCTCAGTCACCCCGCACTAAAAATAAGCCGTATCAAAAAATTTTTTTATTTAAAAAAGGAGATAATAATAAAAAATATTGATTTCTTTCACGACCACGTCCTCGTACTTTATTATGTTTGGAGTTCCTTTTTTGAAATGTGGCTCCACCACCGGGAAAATTTACATTAAAAATTTTAAAGAAAAAAAGAAATAAATTTTCAATTGTTTCAAACAATTGAGGATGCGTTCTTTAGCATTTTATCACAAAAGGGACAAACACAAAATGGTAATTTTAATGAGTTCTTAGTTTTAAAGGGAAATTTATTAAACGTGTAAAAAAACAAATTCCCTTTTTCCCAAATTTAAAAAAGGGAAGGGAAATTTCCTTTTTCCCAAATTTATAATAAACCCACAGACTTGTTAAGGATTCTGATTATCTCTAGAACTTTAAAAATGTAAATTACTAGTGATTATACAACCGGGACAGACTTTTTTATATTATTTTTGATTACATTAAAAAAAGAAAAATATTGCAATTGAGACACTGTGTTTTAGCCATTTTTCCAAATTTCGTTTTCAATTTTCTTGGAATAAAAAGATACCCGCACACAAAACTTTTAAAACACATTATCGTTTACAAAATCAAGTTTGTTTTCCCCCTTGCAAAAATTTTGGGAAAGTCTCTCTCGTGATGATAGTGATTAATGTTTTTCCGGGCATCGGTAAAAAAACATATTCGGGGTTGATCTGGGGTATTCCCCTATCTACTTCGCGTTTATTCCCCGGAGCTATCCAAAGGGACCTTACCCACCGATGAGGGGGGTTGTAGGGAAAAGAATTCTATCTTGAAATTTATTGTTCTTATGATGTACAACATTTACTTCCCGGGTTTCAACAAACTCACATTCTTGATAAAAATTTTTAATCATCAGCCGGGTCTATTCTATAGTTTTATTCTAATTGAAATATTTCCAAATTTAATTCTTTTTTGTAGGGCTCATGAAAATAACCCATCCTGCGAACTGCTATCTTGCCCCCTCCCATATCTTCAAGGTGATCTCCCCATTACCGATAAGACTGAACTGTAACTTTGTCGTGAAACCCCGTCTGAAATACAAAGCGTAGTATTAAAAGAAGTATGTGATTTTAAAAAAAATTCCCCCAATAGAATTTCCCGGGCAAATTTGCATTCGTTATTCATGAAAATTTAACCCCAAATTAAATGATATAAAAACTAACAATTTTAATTATCCAAATGTTGATTGATTGCTTCTTAAAAAAATTTTAATGCTTATAATTTAAAAAAACAAGTAGTTTACTACAAAGACATACTTTCTTCTCTAAAAGTCCCCTGCTCCCAAAATTTTACTATTACATGAATTGGGAAAAAAGTTTTCCCCCAGTAAGATCTCTATTTTCCCAATTTTTTAGTTTTGAAAAAATTCTTTTTCAATTTTCAAAAAAATATAGAGTTCCTCGAAAATAGGAGACCAGCGCCTCGGGCAGATAGTACGGGAAAAGGCTTTTGGTCGTCGAAATTTGGGCACAAACCTGGCCCTTTTTGGCCTAAGTCTTTTTAAAAAATTTAAAATTTTAAATTTCAAAATTTGGACATATTACCTGAAATCCCCTTTAAAAAAGAAAAAAAATCCCCTTCGGTTCGAAATCCCGTTTAAGAAGCTGACAGGGACCCAGCGTTAACCATTCGGGTAAAAGCGGTTTCTTTTCAGTTATTTGAAAAAAGTTAAATATAATAAAACCTATGCTAAAAAAAAATAATCGTTTTAATATTTTTTTTTGTTTTTATAAGGGCCCAAACCTTTTTAATTTTAAAAATACTGTGATATAATATAATATAAAAATTTTATAATATGGGAATATTAAATATATTAATATAATATAATTATATTTTAATAGAATGGGAAATTTTCTCTATAGAAAGAAAATTTTAAAATTTTTTCTTTTCCTCATGCTTAAATTAGTACCCTATTGTCATAATAAAACTGGAAAGGGGCTTGCAATTTTCGAGAAAAGTCTAATGTCTAGAAATAGGACAGTTTTTTAAAAAATACTAGTGATGCCCAAAACAGCGCTCTTTCTCACCCCCTATTTTCACAAACATGCTGAAAAAACTAAAAATTTCGAAAAATTGCACATGATCTTATTTAAAATCTTATCTTTGAGGAAAAAATTTCATCAAAGGAAAAAACCAAAATTTTTAAAATTTTACTTGTGGGAAAATTTCGAAAAAACAGTTTTTAAAAAACATGGACCTGCAATATTTTTAAATGCCTTCCCCCTATCAACCATAAAATTAATAAAAAAAATTTTGGGCCCTTTTTTGAACATTTGAAAAAATTCCCCGGGGCTTCATGTAAAATCCCCCCCCCTAATTGAATATCGGTTTTTTAAATTCAAGGCGCTGACATCAAGAAACGTTTGGGGTATTAAATTTTTGGGGAAAATCGGGTGAACGGTTTGGCCCCAGCGTTGTTGGGGGCGGACGGACGGGCATTTTACCGTCAGTCGATTTTTTTGCTATCAACCACCCCCAAAAATGGATTCTGGGTACACCCGATTTGGGGGATTTTTTTTAAAAAATTTTGCAAGTGGATTTATCCATTTTTTTTGTCACAAAAGGGGCCCTGTAATATCGTTTTTTTGCAGACAATTCGCCGTTTTTCGCGTAGCATTCGTAACTTTTTCTACTCCCTTAAAGAAGAAAATTCAGTCAATATATGAGAAAATTTAGATTATACGTTCACGGAAAAATTTTTGCTTTCATAAAACAATTTTCCTTGCAAAACATTTATACAATTTTTATAACTTCATTTGTAGAATTATTATACCCAGAAAAAAAGTAAAAAGTTCATGAGAAATTTGAAACAGATTAGTTTTTTTTAAAGTTGAAAAAACCCAGAGATTTTAAAAAGGGGAATTTCACAGTATTTGTAATAACGGGATGTGTATTCAATGAAATTAAAATAAAAGAAAAAGTTCTTTTTCAAAATTTTTAATAATGCAATATGAGCATAATGTAAAACCCTCCGAAATATTGGAATATTTGGTTAGAATCCCAATGAAAATTGCTGAATATAATATCAATTTTGAAAAGAATACATTTATTTAGAAGTCCCGTAATGTTTTTAATTTTTTTTCGGGACCATGCGTAAAAGGTCCTTTTCCCACAAATTTAAAAAAAAATACATGTTCCAAAAGTCTTTTTGGAAATATTTTTTTGGGTTTTGATTTAAAGCCAATTTTTCCCTTTAAAACCTCGAAATACCTTTTTTCGATATCATTGTTTCTGTAGTTTGCTGCCATTCAGAATGTAAAAAATAGTAAAATATTTAATGAAGTCTTAACTCAATATTAGTATTTTTTTCCTCATTTCCTCCCGCCAAAAACTATGGAAATATTTTAATGAAAAGGGAAAATTTTTTAAATTAATGGGACTCAGTTTTTAAAAAATATGTTTTTTTACCAACGAAATAAAAAAGTGTAAAAAAAAATGTTTGGCTACAATGAATATCATTTTCAATATTGTGGGAAAACTCTGAGGAAAAGATGAAAAATTTAAAATTATAAAAAATAATCAAAATTTGCTGACCATATTAGAAAATTTTATTTTTTTTTTAAATAAACCCTTTTATAATACTATTTTTCCCAGGGAAAAAAAAGTCCCTTTGGTTTTTTTAAACAACAATTTTGAAAATCCATTTCAAATATGTGAAACTTTCTTTGACAATTGGAAATTTTGTTTTTATATATTTTTAAAGTCTCTTTTTTCTACTAGGTCATATAACGACCCTGTGACCTTTTATGTTTGGGGGTTTTTTGTGGGGGAATACGTAAAAGGGCATCCAAACACATCTTTCCAGGGGGAGACCAGGCCCCTTTGAACCCCGGAAGCTACGGGCCCTTTTCGTCCATTTCCTCTTTCTCTCCTAAAAAATTTGACATCATTATCAACATCAAATCATCAGAAGATATCCAATTCTCCATCATTTGAATTGTTTTTCCTGTGTTCCTTTGGGCCCCGTGGGGATAAGTGGAAATGGGAAAACCCCTGACTAGGTAGTAAATTTGGGCCCCGGGAAACCAAAAACATCTTTGGGAATATCTCTCTTCTCCCAAAATTTTATCCCAAAGTTGCATTTTTTGGGGCAAGCAGAGTGGCAGAACTCTTTTCAAACTCACAAAGGTCCCAAAAACCCTTGTCGTGGGCAACCGTGGCTCTAAGCCCGGGCAGGGTTTTTCACCCCGGATGGGCACCCCCCTCGCTTTTGGGCATCTCGTGCAGGTTCCCACCCCCATCCCCCGAAATGAAAAACAGACCTTACTGTAAAACATGCTCCTTTTACGATTGAAAGGGGCCCAAGAAAACATGGGTTTCGATTATAAGGGGGATGCTGGCTGCTGTCCCCCCCAAACTGTTTAAACTTTCTTGTATGGATTTATAAAAACTAATACGCGGGAAAAGGGGTTTTTCATCCTTTTTTAACAATTTTGCGTTTTTGATGTAACACTGTCTTTTTCATTTTTTTTCATTTTTTTAAAAATTTGTCATATTTTACTTTTTTACTCTTTTAATTTTGTAATTAATAAAAAATTTTTTAACTGACTTTTTATATAATTTTCAGAAATTTTGAATAATATTGAACTTTTAATTGACAAGGTTTTGAGCACAATACACATTCTTTTTTATTATTAAAAATTTTGAAGTTTCATTTCTTAAAAAAATAATAAAGACTGTAGTTTAGTTTTCAGATTTGAAACTTGTATCTCATTAATTTTTGTGTTTTTGTTTATCTAAAAAAATTATTTTCCAGGTTCGGTATCATTCAAGTATTGGGGTCTTATAGACACAAATTTTTTCATTCGTATATCTTACAATGGCTAAAAAATTTTTTCCCCAATTAAAACATTACAAAACAAGGACAGTTGTTTCCTGTAATAAAAAACCTTTTTTACTTCAATATCGATAACCGTGTCAAGGTTTTCCCGGGTGTTTTTAATTGCGAAAACTTCTTGAATCAACTAAACACTCCAAAAAAGTTTCTGGGGTCATACAAAACCCAACATAAATTTGGGAAAAATAATACGATTCAAAACGTTTTCCCTTAAATATTTTTAATTGGAAAATTTTCCCGGAATTGAAAATTTTTTAAATAAAAAATAAAAACTCTTTTAAAGTTTATTCCAAAAAAGTTTTGTTTCTTTCTTAACAACTCTTTTTAAAAAAATTACATTGATTCCTTAAACATTTAAGGGTTTTTAAAATTTTTTCTTTTTTACCTTGGGTTTTTCTTTTTGAAAATTTTAACTTCCCGTTAGATTTCCACAAATTAAAAGAAATTTAAAAAAAGCTTTTATATTTTGTATTTATTAAAGATATCAATTTTTTACAATTTTGTATTTATATGTAATGTGATATGTTGAAATAATTAATTTTTTAGGTATTCCCGGCCATATCAGATTTTACTTTTCCTGTATATTACCTTAAATAAATAAAAAAATAAAAATATCACTGGGAAGGGATAGATATAATCTTCTCAGCAGTGTAACAGAAAAATAGCAACTTTTGAAAAAAATGAAGGTAAAACAATTATATTTTCAAATATTTCTAATGGGAAGGGTTCCCCAGTTTCCTTTTTACCGATTATCACTATAAAAAATTTCATCAATTTTACAAATAGTCAAAAATATTCTGAATTTTTCAATGATAATCTACTTGGGGAAACCCCGTGATTTTTTTTTTGATTAAAAAAACCCGTTTTGCACCTCTCATATAGAAAAATGGGCGATTACATTTTTATAATGCGTAATAAAAAGTTTATCCCTTTCATTTCCTTAATAAAGGCGTAAAAATGTCAAAAAACAAGTTTTTTAAAAACGTGAACATGAATTTCAATTTGTTATTGGGAAAAGTGTATATTATGTAAAATGCCCTTTTTTTATTGTTTCCCGAAAATTTTGTAAAAAGTTAGTGTTCCTTTCTCTAGAACCATTAGCATTTTAAAAAAGTTTTGTAAAAAACAAAACTTTTAATACTATTAATTTAATCTACAAATTTCCACAATATTAGATACCATAAATTAGACTTCATTTTCCTTGGGAAAGAACTCGATAAAAAAAAGTCCGGCCCCCTTTCCCCCGGCCCCCTGCCCCCTTTGGGTTTGTCGCGTCCACGGGGGTTTAGAAACCCAAAGTCCAGTGCAATTGGCGGGTGATCCTCGCGCCCGCGCGCCCCAAACCGTTTCTTTCTGTGCCCTCTCCTGGCCTCCCCTTGCCCTCTCACCCCTCCCTCTCCTGCCCCCGCTCCGTTGGGGTCAGCGTCACTGACCTGGGAAAATTTCTCCGCCCCTTTGGGATAACTAGGAGGAAAAAACTTCCGGGAGGAAGGGGACGGGCTGAAACTTTTTGGGGCAAAACCAATGATAAGAGCGGATACGCCTCGACGCCAGGATTGGGCAAGTGTCCCTCGATGGTTGTCCAAAAAAATTTGGGAAAAACCCGATTTACCCAAAGGCATCGCCCCTATTCTGGAGTGGGTATACAATTTAAATTTTATAAAAAGATTCACCTCTTTCAGAAACTTTAATATTTTATCTGTTGCTGTTTTGTCTGTTCTTTCTTCAAGATCCCTTTCACACCACATCTGTCTCGGAGTCTTGAGAGGTTTGCACAGACTGTGCACTGTTTCACTGTGAGAATTCCACTACAGCCGCAGATAGGTTGCTCTTCATTTTTTAGCATGTATGAAGAGGTTATCCTTGTATGGCCTCTCGTAGTCTAGTAAGACACTTGTTCTCGTCGAGTGCAGCTGACATACATGATCATTCTTGACGCTCTGTTTGGATTTAATTTTTTCTTTCATCTTGAGGTCGTACTTCCATTTCCATTTCTGATTGTTTGTTTGCGGCATTTCTTGCCGCAGAATCGGCTTCTTCATTGCCTGTAACTGATGCTTCTCGCTGTATTAACTCGTGGCATGATAGGAGAATCATTTGTGCTAGTGAGTCTACAGGTAGGCGTCTGTCTATGGCGGTGAGATAGCTGTGCGAGTATGTGCAGATGACAAATTTTCGTACACAGAGTGTTTCATAGTATCTCTAAGCTTGTAATATTGCAAACAATTCAACTATGTACACACTCGCTTCTGGTGGAAGTGTCCATGTTTGTGACGTGCCTTCAGCTACAAATGCACTGCCAACTTCATGTTTGTTTTTTTATCCATCGGTGTGGTTATAACTGTGTGATCTGTACTCTTCGAGAACAGTACTCTTCGAGAAGTGCTCTTCGAGAAGTGATCTAAATCTGATTTTTAATTCTGTGGGATGGCTTTCTTTTTTCTTTACACTGGCGGTGTCAAGTCGATTCTGCAATTAATAATAATAATAATAATAATAATAATAATAATAATAATAATAATAATAATATCCGTATTGTGGTTGTCGAAAGCTCAAAAACGATTGATGAGTCTGTACGGAAGAAAGTATGCCGCTATTTTCATTGTGTGTAATAGTATTAGTATAACATAGTAAAATTGGACGATTAAGGGACTCGTTATTAACAAGAGACATATAGAATTGTAGGTCGTAAGAGTTCCTACAGAGTCTACAACGAAAATAAATCTATTATTATTATTATTACTGTGTATTATTAATATTAATGTCATGATTTATGTAATAAGAAAAAATGAAACAATCGGTTTTTAAGACTTTCGTAATGGTTAATAAAACATTCCTGTCATTACCTCATCGCAACGATAATAAAGATTTTTATACACACGTAAATCAGTTTCCAAGCTTTTTATACAAATAAATCAGAATTAATTACATTTGACATTTCTATAGAACACATTTTAGAAATGGATTTACGTTCAAGTACATCAGAAATTCTTAGAGTCCTCATGAGGTCCTCATCCAAAAAAAACCGAAATATAAATTATTCCGAAAAATGTCATCAATATGATTGCATGTGCTTAAATTAATTATTAATCAAATAGTCTTCTCTGCAAAGACTGTTATATAATTTAAAACTATTATTGTTTAATTAGTGTTTTAATTGCATTTGTATAACCTTGCAGAATTTTTTTTTTCTAGAAGGGGAGTTCAAGCTAGTATTCTGCTTTTCACGGCCCGCAGTTCCTCGTCTGACTAAACAATTCCAGCCTAAATTCTCTCGTTGTTGCCTTTGCTTGTAGAGCCAAGGCGCCGTTGTGTACTTGGGCGCACGACCTGGAGCGCCAGACAGGAGTTCTGCAGGTGCTGGGTGGGCCGCAAATCTGCACATGGCCTTTGAGTTTGCCACGCTCAGCAACAACATCGCCCTCCGTCGACCTGGGGAGGCGTCATCCACTCAGCGGTGGATTGTGCTCCTTTGCTCCAGTGTTGCAGTTCTCCGGTTTCCCGTTTCTCGAAGCTTTTTCGAAACTTTCTCATCTCTCTGCGTGGCATTCCCATTGCACAAGTGTATCTTTGCTCCATTTCTCTTCCTAACATTTCCAGTTCTAATAATTGCCTTTCACAGACTTTCATAGAGTGTGCTCTGCTCCATTTCTTTCTTCTTTCTGTCTTATTCAATTCTCAACATTTTTCATTTCCAGAGACGTTTCAAAGACGTGTGAACGTTTCTGTCTCCACCTACACTACTTTTCGTTCGCAATTTTCTTTCTCAAATTTTATTTCCTTGGAACTCATGAAGTGAAGCCGAAGAAGTCCATAAACTCTTTATTAAAACAAAATCTTATTTCAAAAGATTACGTTTCATCATGATTATTTCATTATGAAGAGTACTTTACGACCATAAATTATTAATTGAAAGCAGGTTAACAGGGTTTGGTCAGAAAAATTCTCACTAGTTGTTTGCCAACGTTTCCGACTTTTGTTTGCATCCTCGGGGCCTAATATAGCAGAAAATGAAGACAGCAACGTTCCAAGATAGTTTACCCAAAAACAACGTAGAACTGCTTGGCTGCGTTGCAGAATATTACCTGTTTCCTTATTATCTGTACAGAAAAAATTACATACGGTACCGTGCAGCACTCAGAACAACTCAGCATTCACTGCACCATCTCCACTCTCCAGCGCCTCACATGCAATGAGGACACAACATCCCTCACCACTGCTTACACAGCATGACTGATGCTAGGCGGATGTTGGGTGGCGAGACGAATATATATTGTATACCAACGGTGGGAATTACATGCCAGCTTCAGTGCGAGTTTCGTTGTTTAAACTTAAATGCGCTATTTTTTACTTGTAACAATTCTGTGAAGTGATGTATACGGTACGATGATTATTGTAAGATAATTATCCGTTCTTACTCCTATCACTTTTCTCATTACCATTAATTATATTGTAATGACATCACCAAAACAAAGACCGGATGAAAATCATACCATTTTTACAACATAACTTTGCAACAATTTCCTCGAAAAATTACAGTTATCATAGAGAGCGAAACAATAATAGAATACCATTTTAGACTTGATGATTATTAGGAATCTGGATGGAACTATAGTATGAATGTTATGAAAACCACATAAAACTGACGTTACCATTCACACCACAAAAGGCTTCAAGATTAATGTTGCTTTGTTTCAAACACAGGGCCATCAATTTGATGATCATGTTTTTACAGATTGAATTTGAATAGAGTTTCCGAAACGTTGGCAAACAACTAGTGAAAATTGTTCTGACCAAACCCTGTTAACCTGCTTTCAATTCATGATTATTTCATCGAAACCACAAAAATAAACAACTTTATGTTCAAAAGATTATTCTCTAATATGAATTTTCAGGTATGAAAGAACAGTTTTAAAATTAAAATGGGTGTTTTTATGATGTGCTTACTATAGAATGAATTAATTTTTTAAACTTAAAATTATGCGATTTTAATGTAGAGAGAATGAAAAAAATGTTCAATTCGGACTAAATAATTCCTGAAACAGTGTTTTTACTTCTGCTTCAACCACTTGTATGAATTTGCGGCTCTCCAGCAATATCCAGGAATCCGCACGAACAAAATTGTATTCTCTAAAAGCAACATTACTACGATAAGGATCAAGTACATTTCATTACTAACATCTAATAATTTATTACATTCAGAAAAGTGAGTGAAAAATATACATTCCTCGCGGGATTAAACAGTTTTATTAACTCGGTATCATGGACTGAACTATTTTAATTCCTAATTTATAAATAACCAATAAATGCATGCATTCAATTTAAAAATTCCTTACTAAATAAGGCCAAAAAACATAGTTCACTTAAAGTCTGCTAAATATTTTGTCTCAACGTTTCGGCCAGTCATACATTTGTGGCTCTCTGCAGGATGTAATACAAAGTTTAAAAAATTGGACTAATTTCATAACATTATAATCACATGGTCTCCACCTCGCGTCCGTCGGCAAAAAAGAGGAATATCATCCATAGTATGCAAAGGTATTTGTATGTTATGTGTTTATGTCATGTTTACACTGACATCGAAAAATAATGAACTTAAGGAAAGCAACATGCTACTTTTGTATGTGGTTCTTTAACATTCCAGCAATTTATTACGAATCAAATCCATCAAATTTATTACCAAACAATTCATTGCAAATCAACATGTAATATATTTTATAATAATACATGTATGCCCCAGACCTACAAATTAAATTTTTGTAGGCTGTTTTACATTTAAATCGTTCTAAATATTTCCAGTATCACTGATTTAAATATTCTTTGTTTTCTCTATCATCAGTTCTTTGTAGATGAGAATGAAATATTCATATGTTATTGTTAAAATACAAAATCAGCATTTATATAATAGTTACAAATGCATTTGTGAGTTTTATTGCTAAAATTTCACGTTTCATTCAGTTTATAAACATATATCAGTAAAATCTTGTGGTTTAGTTTCAAATGTTTGTCCCTTGAATTTTCTCTTGTGTATTTCTGTGATTCCCTACAGCATCAGCAGTAATCTGCATCATTGAAATATTCCATGTGTAGTATCTCCTCTCCATTTCTCAGAACATCCTGGTGAAATCTCTCCTTGTTCTTCATAATGCCCAGATTGTCAGGAAATACATCCAAATGTGAAAACAGAAAGTGTAATTTGAAACTCATGTTGCATCCTAAAGTTCTGAACTCCCATAACATGTTATTCACAATTTTGACATAATCAGGATGTTTATTGTTTCCTATAAAATTGTCCATAACTTCTTTAAATCATTCCAGCATTTTTCTCTTTAGAAGTCATATTAGCTTCAAATTCCTATCTGTTTTCACATTTGGATGTATTTCTGACAATCTGGGGCATTAAGTGAAAACAGGAGAGAGATTTCACCAGGATGTTCGAGAAATGGAGAAGGAGATACAGGACGATGAATATTGGCGAATTACTGCTAACACAATAGAAATCAAAATGCAAGAGAAAATTCAAGGACCAAACATTTGAAACTAAACATTAGATTACACTGACCTGTTATAAACTAGATCAAATCATGAGAATTTTGGCAATAAAAACTCACAAATGCATTTGTAACTATTATATACGTATTTGATTTGCAATTTTTTTAACAATAACATATGAATGTTCATTCTTGATTTGCGAAGACCTGTGTGATAGAAAAACCTCATTTTGGAAATCAGTGATACTGAAATATTTAGAATCACATTTTAAATGTAAAACAGCTCACAAAAAAGTTAATTTGTAGACCTGTGTTATTACATGTATTATTATAAAATATATTACATGTTGATTCGTAATGAATTGGTTTTGTAATAAATTTGATGGATTTGATTCGTAATAAATTGCTGGAATGTTAAAGAACCACATACAAAGTAGCATGTTGCTTTCCTTAAGTTCATTATTTTTCGATGTCAGTGTATAATAACATAAACACGACATAAACACATAACATACAACACCTTTGCATACTATGGATGATATTCCTCTTTTTTGCCGACGGACGCGAGGTGGAGACCATGTGATTATAATGTTATGAAATTAGTCCAATTTTTTGGCTTTGTGTACATCATGCAGAGAGCCACAAATGTATGACTGGCCGAAACGTTGAGACAAAATATTTAGCAGACTTTAAGTGAACTATGTTTTTTGGCCTTATTTATATGAATTTTTAAAAAAATTTAATGCGATATGTATTTATTGGTTATTTATAAATTAGGAATTAAAATAGTTCAGTCCATGATACCGAGTTAATAAAACTGTTTAATCCCGCGAGGAATGTATATTTTTCACTCACTTTTCTGAATGTAATGGTATTAGATGTTAGTAATGAATAACACTTGATCCTTATCGTAGTAATGTTTGCTTTTAGAATAAAATTTTGTTGTTGGTTCTGGATAATAACAGAGCGCAAATTCCTTTAGTGGATTGACAGAAGTAAAAACACTGTTTCAGAATTATTTAGTTCGAATTAGACATTTTTGTTCTCTATTAAAATCGCATAATTTTAAGTTAAAGTGATTTCATTCTATAAAGTAAGCACATCCTTAAAAACACCCATTTTCATTTTTAAAACTGTTCTTTTATACCTGAAGATTCTATGAAGAATAATCTTTTTTAGTTATAAATGTGTTTATTTTTGTGGTTTCGATGAAATAATCATGAATTGAAAGCAGGTTTAACAGAGGCTTGGTCAGAACAATTTTCACTAGTTGTTGCCAACGTTTTGGAAACTCTGTTCATTCAATCTGTAAACATGGATCACTCAAATTGATGGCCCTGTGTTTGATTGCCAAACAACATTAATCTTGGAAGCCTTTTGTGGTGTGAATGGTAACGTCAGTTTATGTGTTTTCTATGCAGTCTACATTTATAGTTCCATCCAGGATTCTAATAATCATCAAGTCTAAAAATGGTATTCTATTATTGTTTTCAGTTTCTATAGTAAATTGTAATTTTTCATGAAAATTGTTGCAACTATGTTGTAAAAGGTATGTATTTTCATATCCGGTTCCTTGTTTTGGTGATGTCATAATATAATTAATGGTAATGATAGTGATAGGAGTAAGAATGTGATAATTATCTTACAATAACTATCTGTAATTTATACATCACTTCAAAATTAAGAAATTTGTTATAGTAAAAAATAGCACCTTTTAAGTTGGTGGTGTAAACTCATATGAAACTAACCTCACTCAGGCATAATATATATTCTCGTCTCGCCACCCAACATCTGCCTGCAGTATCAGTCATGCCGTGTTGGTGTGGTGGTGATGTTGTATCCCTCATTGCATGAGTGCCGGAGATGGAGGATGGTGCAGTGAATGGGTTGAGTTGTTCTTGATGCCTGCGGTACCGTATGTAATTTTTTCTGTAATAAATAATGAAGTGTAATATTCTGTAACATAGCCAAAGTGTGTTCTCATACATTGTTTTGGTAACCTTATTCTTGAACATTTATTTGTCTTCATTTTTCTGTTTATAATGGCCTGAGTTGATAAAAGTTTCCGAAACGTTGGCAAACAACTAGTAGGAATTTTTCTGACCAAGCCCTGTTAACCTGCTTTCAATTAATAATTAAAGATCGTAAAGTATAACTATAATGAAATAATCATGATGAAACGCAATCTTTTGAAATAAGATTTGTTTTAATAAAGTTTATGGACAACATTTACTTGTAAGGACAAGGAAATAAAATTTGAGAAAGAAAATTGCGAACGAAAAGTAGTGTAGGTGGAGACAGAAACGTTCACACGTCTTTGAAACGTCTCTGGAAATGAAAAATGTTGAGAATTGAATAAGACAGAAAGAAGAAAGAAATGGAGCAGAGAGCACACCTCTATGAAAAGTCTGTGAAAAAGGCAATTATTAGGAATTGAACAAGTTAGAAGAGAGAAATGGAGCAAAGAGCACACTTGTGTGAAATGTGAAAATGCCATGAAAGAGAGACGAGAAAGCCTCGAAAAAGCTTCTGAGAAACGGGAAAACCTGGAGAACTGCAACACTGAGCAAGAAGGGGAGCAGGAATCTCACCGCTGAGCGTGACGACGCCCTCCCCCAGGTCGACGAGGGCGATGTTGTTGTTGAGCGTGGCAAACTCGAAGGCCGGGGTTAAGTTCCAGAGCCTGCTGCCCACCTGCAGCACCTGCAGAACCTCGTCTGGCGCGCTCAGGTCGTACGCGCCCAAGTACACAACGGCGCCTTGGCTCCTGCGAAGCAAAGCAAACAACGAGAGAATTTATTGGAAATTTGTCAGGGTCAGATTTAGGAACTGCGGGGCTCTAAAGCAGAATACTAGCTTGAACCCCCCCTTCTAGAAAAAAATTCTGCAAGGTTATAAAAACAGTAATTAAAACACTAATTAAACAAAATTAGTTTTAATTATATACTAGTCTTTTTAGTGTAGAAGACTATTTGATTAACAATTAATTTACACATGCAATCATATTGATGACATTTTTTCGGAATAATTTATATTTTGTTTTTTTGGAGCGAGGGACCCCATGGAGGGCCTCTAAGAAACTTCTTGATGTACTTGAACGTAAATCCGGCTCTGAAATGTGTTCTTACAAAATGTCAAATGTAATTAATTCTGATTTCCTGGCCTCTGTATAAAAAGCTTGGAAACTGGATTTACGTGGTGTATAAAAAATCTTTATTACCGTTGGGTGATGAGGTAATGACAGGAATGTTTTATTAACCATTAAGAAAGTCTTAAACCGATTGCTCTTTACCTTTTCTTAATAATAATAATAATAATAATAATAATAATAATAATAATAATAATAATAGATTTATTTTCAAGCTGTAGACTCGTACGAACTCTTACGACCCACACCCTATATGTCTCTTGTTAATAACGAGTCCCTTAATCGTCAATTTTACTATGTATACTAATACTATTACACAATGAAAATAGCGTCTTCGTATACTCGTCGTTTTGAGCTTTCGGCAATAATACGGATATTATTATTATTATTATTATTGTGTATTATTATTATTATTGTGTGTATTAATTGCAGAATAGGCTGGTTATGCAGCATATATACTGGCTTTTCAGTTGTTGGGAGCGAGCATTTTCAGACAAAAGATGCGAAGATTTATTTACATGATGTGGTGGGGTGAGAAATTTTGTGGGAGCGCTCGCGAAGAGGCAGTAGGCGGCGGTGAGCAGCCAGCGCGCTTGTTGAGGGCTTCGCGAAGCCGGTGATGCCGCTGAGGGCGCGACGCCCGCCTGGAACGGGAACTGCGCGCGCCGCCTTAACGCCGCCCACGATGCCGTCGCCCACGCCCCCGTCGTCGCGGCCGGCGCTGCCCTCTACACACCAGGACATTCGCGTCTGAGGCGTTCTTGGATTTAAACATAGGTTCAGTTGACGTAAATCAGCTGTTACGGTGTCATCCAATCGGGAGGTTGAACGTCACCATAGTGACGTCACGCTGTTGACGTGTAAGCTCCCGATTGGATGATATATTCAACGATTCGATGATCTCTGTTAAATGTAGGTCTAAGTAAATCTAAGTACCGCTTCCGCGGCCGGAGTCAGTAGCTGCTTGAGTGTCCGGGACACGCCGCGTCCTAGACACAGGTGCCAAGGTATCGGCCGCCATTCTGCGACCTTCCTCAGGGCAAAATTCGGAACGTTGGCTCCTGTGCCTAGGACCCGGCGTCTCCCAGACAGCCAATCAGCTAGATTCGCGTCTGCTTCGGTTTCTAGGGATACTTCTATTTACATTGCTCCAATTACAGATTATCACGGCAAAGGTTCTTTCACGCTCTTTATTATATTCGCCAATGCGACAAGAAAACAAATTGCTGTAACGGCTAGCAAGCAGATAAGGAATTAATAGTCCACGTCCTTTAAAAACAATATAAAATGAAGTAGTGGACCTAAGGGATAGACGATTTTTTGCTTTAAATGTAACATTAGAAATTATAATATTTTTTTGTAAGAAGATAGTTTTAGAAAGGAATTAACCCAGCAAATGGTTTTATATCACAAATAACGAATCTGGTTGATTAAGTTTCTCTACTTAGACCTAATGACGTTATAACTATAGATTCATTTGGCCAAATAACAATAAATAACCCAACAATGTTTGTTTGTGTTATTACACTGACGTATAATACTTTTCGTAAAGATATCGTCTTATAAGAATAATATCATATAAACCACAAAATCCGTTTCTTGGAATAAGAGTACTTGTATATCCTCTTTAGCTAATGTGTTTCTATTTTTGTTAACGGAATGTTAAATCAATCGAATTCTAAATGCTGAACTGGTTAGTTGTCCATAATGATCGGCACTTTGTCAACATTACAGTATGACGAAAAATAATAAATATGAATGACTTGAAACAAGTACAAGATAAGCCACACCTCGACTGCTGTGCATTATTCGTAAATATGTTAATATGTCGTTTTATGAAAAGTTGGTTTATCGCGTAACCATTAAGTTGTAACATATCTTGCGAATGGCTTGGGGCGTCTAAGGGAGTTGTCCAACCAAAATTGAAATATCAAGCAACAAATAGTGTGAAACTTGATGTTAGTAAGCTACTCTTACCATTTGTTTCAATCCATCAAATAAATCTGGTATATGGTAGTTCGATAACCTAGAGCCACTCGGTGCGATCATAAGTATAAAAATATCTCTTCTTCTATAAGTTCAATTTATATCCTGCTTTCGTATTTCGTACATATATTTTAAACGTTTCATATTTGTAATTATGTTGCCTCTTCATATTTAATTTCTAATAATGTTTGGGTAATTGTACTTGGATAATTCTCGCAAATTGCCTGTTCCACAACTTTTAAGGATAACATTAAATTCTCAAAATTATCCGAAATAAGTTAAATTAAACTTACCGGCCGAATTCTTGAAAGCCGGTTATCATAAATATTTGTATGTTGTGTATGTTCCTTTCAGCACAAGCGCGTATATTAACGTCAATTAATTTCAGAATTATTTATCAAGTTTATTTCACTATCCTCAAGTTCGTATCTGATGTTCATGTACAGCTTTAGCTTCCATTTGACAAGCTCAATAACGCGAACAAAATATGATTGAGGACCCATTGACAGATGAGAACTAATATTTGGTCATATACCTCTGTCTGTTTTGCGTACAGGAGATTCTAGGCGAGAAAACGTTTTATTCATGTCGTGGTAGATGACTTGTGCCTCTGCCAAAAACAACTTTCTCTGGCAACTTACGAAACATGATTGTAGCATATTTGCACTTGGCAACCTGGTGTTTTCTGTTATAGTTCATGACGCGACTTGATAATTTCTTGAGACAACAAAGGTGGCAGAACTAATGTGTTAAAAATACAACCATCGGATAACAGGCCAAATTATGGAATCAAAACAAACATTCCGTTTATCGCTGTAATCTACTTTGCAAGATCTTGTGTATAAATTCTAATGGCATTAAACCTTGGTTATACAGTAAATGAAGGTTTCCTACGCACAAAGTGACCTACTTCGAAAAGAGCCCACTTGGAAACGACCCATTTTCAGGGCAGGGAATATTTGATTTAATTGTTGGTAAGATTATTCTCTTTAGATAATTGCAATTTGGTTTCCTATTTAGAAATTTCATTACCCAACGCATTGCGTTGCGTAATGTGGTGCGTATTAATATAAAATCTTTAGCGCCCCATGATGTGATACAGTAGACAACCGTTTTTTAACTGGCAGCTGAAGCATGGCGACACATTTTCGTTAAAATTAAATGGTATAAGGTTCTAACCATTGATCTCCAGAATTTATATACCATCTCTGAGACTGCCATACATTATACTCATGTTATTGGTAATTACACATTATGATTTCTCTAAAATATTATTACTATTTGTTGAATATTCAAAATTGTATCGCTTGGTGTAATGATAACACATGTCATTGATATCATCCATAAATGTTAATAATTAAAATATCTTTCCGTCTGTGAAACCCTGTTCCACGAATACTACTGATAACAAGCACGTTCATAATGTGTTTCATGATCATGAGTCATATGTTCATTACCAAGTTCAGACGAGGTTATGCCTTACGCCTTTATGACTTCGCTTTTCGTGATGCACGGTCTTGGTTTATGTTGCCTTCCCTTGCGTTATTCGTTACTCAAGGTAATCATGAAGGGATGCACGTCCTGAGACGAAATGTTTATATATGTATGTATTCATGTGTTTGTCATTGCGAGGTCAGTTAATTTGACTTGCTAGTGTTCTCCAAGCCTATACCTGTTTTACTTTCTCGCACTTACTATAAGAAGAGAAAATATTGTAATTGTGTGCCGGAAAACGGTGAATTTTTACTCATTATTCGTTCTGAGGTGAGAGACATGGCGAGCATGACGTCTTCCCATCACCGTATCATCCCTATCTGCCTAAGCTTTTCTTTCGTTACACAGCTGTAGAAACTGAGACGATTGTATTAGAAAGTTACAGTTTTATTTTTGTTCCGACTGGGAATCGAACCAGAATCACACCAATCGGAAGCCGGCAGCCAGTGTATGAGCCACCTGAGATATGGGAAATGATTGTATTAAAAGCCAGTTACGCCTCGCACTCTGTAAAAACATCGAAGCCTCACGCGAGTGTCTAACCTTCAGCCATCAGCTCGGCGTATTTCGTCGCTGCAGGCTTAGGCCTGTGTGCCAACAAGGTCGACAACTTCATAGTTTAATACCTAAAATTCCTTTTTAAATCGCCGCATTCTCCGTTACATTTCCTAAAGGCGGCTCCACACATTCGGCATTCGCCGAGCAGCGAGCTGCTGCTCGCCCAATCCCGAACAGCTAATGTGTTAGACGAGTATTCGCTTCCTTTGATGTGTTCAAAAACCGACGCGCAGTGGTTATGGAGAGCACCGATACTTGGGATTCGGCGAGCGGTTGCTCGCTTCTCACCGAATAACGAATGTGCGGAGCTGCCTTTACGCGTGCTGTACTGTTAACTGATTATATTCCATTTTGTACTGCAGATTTATCATGCTCTGCATTCATACACATATATCAGGTGGTTTGGCGGATCCGGAGAGTTGATGCCCTATGTATACATTCTCACTCCCTTCGGTGTTGTCGCCCCTTCGACTGGCATCTAGCTGAACGCACGAAGCGTTCTACAGCGGTATCACCAAAAAAAAACTGGGAAAGGCGCTTTTGCAGCTAGAACCTATCAGTCGTGAGTAAAAAGTCGTGTAAAAAGGGGTATTGATCCTTCCATGAATAAGAAGACTCCCAAACACATTTTCTTATTAAGGAAAGAACCATGAAAATTATTAAGACGCATTGAAACCTGCCCGAGTACCGGTGGCGCCAGATACCGCTCCTCCCCAATATTCTTAATTCGCCCACTGCGCTGTAATAATTTGTGATCATGACACATGAGTACCGCTGAAAACCGAAACTAGTGGAGCGCTTCAAATATTCTATCAGGACTAAAATCAAAATCCTAATTGTTTCTCCGGGGAACTCTAATTAATTATCACTGAGTGAACGATGATACTCGTTGAGCTACTCTCTGAATCTGAATCAGTGAAATTGTCGCTGATTCAATCAGTGAGAGCAAAGTCACTGATATCTTCAGTCGAAATGTGTAGTTTCGCTGTCAATAAGGGAATATGTGAACCTTTTCATAATGACCGCCAGCATTTCACTGGTGGTCAGTGGTATAGTGCCGCGCCCTGGCCGCGCTACCATACCGACCGGTCCACAGTCATTCACGTGCTCTGTTGTGTATGTAAGCAAATTCCCACGGCGGAGCCAGTGAAATAGAAGTTTCCTGTGAGAAAACTGATCTGTGTCTGTAGATTGTTTTAATTGCGTTAGGTAAGTGTTTTTCGCTTTTTGTGAATCGTCTTGTTGATAGCACCTTAAGACTTTTTCTTTTAAGGTGAACATTTAGCCATACAGAAATAAGTTATGAACACGTTAATATCACACATTTGTTTTTGTTATTAACTTGGAAACTTCTTATGTGACTTAAGAGTTTTAATGTAACTGTTTGGTGATACAGTGTGAAATATCTGACGTGCAATGGATAATTTCGTTTATGAAAGTTGTGAATAGTCCAAAATGCTCTCAATTACACCACAGCAGAGTCGGGCATGCCAGCAAACTATTAACTCATTCTTTGGTTTTTCAATTTTAGTTTAATGACACCAGTCCAGGAGTGGAGTTTGAAGAAGTGTAAGAGAAAGTGCTGGAGCTAACTGGGGACTAACACTGTGAATATTTTGAAAGGTATTTTAATTTGCTCAAAGACCGCTGTAATACTGATTTATTTTTATCAGTGTTCCTTGCTTTCCTTAGTCACTAAACACATTTTATTTTACTCATTTACATGGCGAGGCTAGTTTGGCAGAGTGAAGGGGGAGTGCAGATGGTACATCACAGCCATTTGCCACTCCTGAGGTTCCCAATCCAAACCTCATAATAATTCTGCCAGTTAGTACGATTTTGTATGTAATCTGAAAATAAAGTAACCATTTTTTCCTCACACTTCTTGACTATCTATGTTTTCTGTTTTGGGAGGAGCTCTAGTCTGCATCTGGATGAATTGGAAAGGAGAAAAATATTCAAGAAAAATGTCAGCAATATTTGATATGGGTGAAGGATAGAAAAACTATTCTTGTTGTTCAGGGTGATAGTTGGTTTTAACATCTGCCCTTGTTTAATAATAAAATATTCCTTCAGCCATGGCAGCATTTGGCTTGCCTTTTAAATTAATATTTACAACTAAATTCAGCATACTCAACATTAGCAATTTTTCATTTTTAGCAGTATATAATGATTATATCCTTGGAGTATTTAATTTGAAATTAGAACTCAGTTGGGTTTCTGTAATAAACCTCCTCACAGAAATGAACAATGCTTCTGCAATTGTTAATTATAAAACCCCATTCTACCACTGGAGTTAAGTTTTGTTCTATCATGAAATTTGATTCTTTTGTTCTGTGTCTAGTATTGACAGAAGATTTTCCCAATATCGAGTGGCTCAATTGCTTCATTTTCAGACGATTTTCATGTTCTATGTACACAGATCTTTTTAATTCAATTTGTCTCCTGTGTAGGTCAGATCTTTTTGTTATCATTATGAGAGTTTATGTTGTATTCTTGAGTGCTATTGCCTCTATCTGTGAAATCTATCTCTATCTTCTCCTTTGGCTGTGCATTTTATTTTAATTCATGAGGTAGAATATTTATAGTTTTATTCTCTAGCAAGTATTTTGTTGAAATTTTGTCACTGTGTGCTCTGTCTCGTATTTCTCTAGCTTTATTCACAATAGTTGTCCTGTAATGGCAGCTTTTTGTCAGTTTCATTCATAATGCATGTTTATTCACTAAAGTCTGGTTTAATCTTTCATTGAGACCATTGGAGAAAGGCGCATACATGTCAGTAAAAATCTATTTTACTTTTTCTATACTTGGAGATTGTTTTAATTGTTTTGAATTTATTCCTGGATATTGATCCCGTTAGTACCATCTGGATATCTATGGTTTCTTATTGCTTCCTCAGTTAGTTTCGAAATCATCAGCGTTTTGATTGCAGTGCTAAAATATAAGCATATCTTGTGAAATGGTCGACCAGTAGGTGTAGGTATTCTTTTGTTGACTGGGATCCTCCGTAACCTCCGATGGTATCTAGAAATTATCTTGAATCGTTACGTTGCTTGACCTAGGTGCCAACATTAATCCAAATTATGATTTTCTTCGTGATTTATTCTTTAAGCAGATGTCTAGGTTTCACAAATCTTCTCTTTGTTTATGTTTTATATTTTTCGCTGTAAAGAATGGTGTTACTTTGTTATCATCTGCGCTCTTCCCGAGTGACAATAAGTATTGGTGATAATGAAGTTTTCTCTCCTTTTAATTTTATAATAAATGTCATGTTAGAATATTAGTTTTTCTTATTGTTTGTAGTTCTGTGCATCTTCTTTGATAAATTTTTATGTCTTCTAATTTTACTGGGTTTACAATTTTAATATGTCATCTGAATTTTCATAGGCTCTAGAACTGGATGCCCGTTTAAACAGTCTGCCTCTTGATTTAATTTTCCAGATTTATATTTAACTTTAAAATTGTATTAGGACAGAAGAGTATGTCAAATCACCCAGTTCTTTATGTGTTCTTGCTTTTATATTTAAATTTTTTAAAGGTTTATGATTGGAGTGTACCAAAAATTCTCTTCCAAGTAGCCAAAGTTGCCAATATATCACAACCTCTTTTTTTGCCAAGCACTCAAGGTAAATTGATTTTTTTCCTATTGAGTTTCCACTCAACTTTTTCAGAAAAATATGCTGCTTATTGTCACATTTTCCTTGTGCAGCTCCGATTTCTGTTATGCGTGCGTTTTCCAATTGTTCCATTCTGATTCTACTGTATTTTTCCAAAATCATACTTCAGTACCAATCTGTGCATGCATTGTCAAGGGAAAATTTTAGAATTTCTCTTCACACTCTTTTTCAAACTCGTTTCTCCATTGGCATGCATTTGAGTTTCTTCCATTAATAATATTGATAATAAAATCATTGGCAATTTTTCTCAAATTTATTACTTCAGATATTCATTTGCTTATCTTCTAAAACTTTCTCTTAAGGATTTCTCAATTGTTCATCTGAAGTGCTCAGGTAGATTTTCTTTTTCCTCTGTAATCTCTTCTATAGTAGTTGTAAAATTACAAATTTTCCTCTTCATCCAAATATACTTTTGATGATTTTCTGATAAAAGAAATTCAGACTTTCGAAATTGATGTATCTTTTTTTTTGTGTTTCTTACATACAAATATTTGTGTCGTAATTGGCTCCTTGTTAAGGTTTGTGTTTTGGAGTTCATCTGGTAAGCCAAGTTTTTACCTCAAGTAAATTAATAGCTTAGAACTTGCGCTTCTTGACACATGCCATCATTCTTCAATTGTATTCCTGTCTTTGAAATCAATAGCCAGGTGCCTCCATTGCGGTGTCAGGTATCAGTCATTTGTTCGGTATGGCGGATTTGAAATTTTGGAGGCAATACACAATAGTCTTTGTTTCTTTATACACATATATGTGTATATATACATCAATAATATACATATATATGTATATATGTACATAGAAACAGAGGCATGCAGAGCTGAAACATTTCCAATTTTAAGCTTGGCAATGCTGCTGATTTTAATTATGAAAATTATAATTAGCAGAGGAAGCTGAATAAGTTGCCCTAAAACTTGCCAAATACTTGTAATAATACCAAATATTTATTTGTATTTTACAAAATGTTAGCCCAGGTTTAGTGTATTTTATTTATTTAATTTAGTAAAATTCACATAAAAATCCAGTAGAAGGTATTCTGTATTTAAATTATACGAGTCTTTTCTTTCACTACTTTCTTTAACTTTCTTTTCAGAATTTGTTGTATTGTCACCAAAATTGGTAATAATATGTACATAAAATAAAGAGTGTTAATTGCAGACCAATGTTTCTCCGTAGTGAGTTTGAAATTCTGAACATCGTTTCTATTCTGTGTTGTATGTTTTTCATTGGTTTTTAAAAAGACTTGTATTCACCTATCTCATTTAAAAAAGGCAGTATCTCCTTTAAAATTATATGTTGGTCGTTCCAACATATCTCTTCTAAATATTCTTCATTGAAAAGCCAATTTTTGTTAGTAAATGATGTAACAAAACTCTCCCTACCCCAAGGATAATGTAACTTAAGAGCTAAACCATAACATCAGACAGTTTTTTCTATGTGATGTCTTGAACAATAAATGAACCGATATGGATTGCTCATATGAAATAGAATAGATCTATTTATTACCTCAATTTTCAATTTTTTGTGAGTTAAGGTTTGGAAGTAACTCAATATCTTTGCTGCATAATTGGTATATTTCTATTGTATTTGTTTGTAGTTAATAATTACAGTGATGTTCAAGTAGATTATTTTCCCATAAAATCTTTCAAAAAAATGTGTGCTCGTACTTTGACTTTCTTTACACTGTATGTCGCTACCCCTGTACTATACTGCACAAACCCAAAAATCCTACTATTGAGATATTAAGGGATAAATACTTCAAATCCAGATATAAATTATTATCATATTTATTATTGTTATACTATAAATTATTATACTATTATATAAATTATTATATTATTATATAAATTATTATATTATTATATTTATTGTATTCTATTTATTAAATTTTTATGTTTTTGAAGCATTTGTTTAAAGCAATACAGTGATTTCTCAGTAGTAGGATTTTTGGATTTGTGCATTACAGTACTGGAGAAGCGATGATCACTGATTCAAAGAAGTAAAGCCTTACTTTTCTGATTGCAACGTATTAGTTACTCTAGTTCAATTGGTTGTCTGAATTTCACTGATTCAAATGGTAGAAGTTTCACTGATTCAAAAAGTGGATCCGTTTTCACTATTCGTTCATTTCAATTCACTGATTGCCAGTAGCGGGTTATAAATACACAATCAGTGAATAGTCGCATCAATCAGTAGTTTTTCACTGATTCACGCTGAAGTACTCTATATCAACGTAGAGCCAAAACGATAGAAGACAGAAACGTTATATTTGAAGCATAGTATATAATTACAATGCACAAAACCACGAAGAAATGATTTGTCAAAATTCGCACTCTGGTGCGGTTAAATAGTTTGTTGTACGTTTTGTTTTAATGTAAACGCAATACATAAAGCTCTACGGATTGCGGGACAGAGGCTCTGGGCAATTTGATAAGAAATATGTTTGCTGTTTAACAGAATCTGCAATTTAAAATGAATGGCCAAAATCCGCCCATGGCAGAAAGGTAGAATGAGTCGGGAAAGAAAAGAATGGGTGAGGAGTGGAAGGGTGAGGTCGTACGAGGAAGGGCGGGTGAGCAGGAGTCGAGAGTAGCTTGAGCGGCAATGGCAGGGCGGGCAAGTAACACGGAACAGAGCTGGGCGCGAGGAGAAGTAAATAAAATTACTTCCATCTTACACAGAATTCGTTCCTTTTCTAACAGATGAATGTGATAAACCAATGTTTGGATAAATCCAAGGTTACTTCTACTAGTACCATATATGCATCAGTTGTTCCCGCAACCAATCCTCGCGTATAACATGAGCGGAAGAGCGCGTTATTGACGCGGTCGCGGAGGCGGAGGGCGTTCCCCACATGGTCGCGCTCTTGGCGGGGCGCCCCGGGCGCCTGAAAACCGCCCGCCTCCGCCGCCAGCGCCTTCGTCACACGTCGCGGCCTCCGCCCCGGTGCTTCACGCTACAGTGAATCCCTCCGCACCACGCTCTACGGGCAATGAAGAAAATTCCTGTTTTGCAGCCAATATATTGCTGTGTGATGCATACAGCATCGGCAGTTAGTGAATAATGACCTGAACAGATATTCAGTTGGCTGTAGTGTCGTGTATGTTTATTGTGGGCGAAACTGCACACTCATAAACTTGTGATTGTGTCTAAAACAAGAGGGGGGACAAGTACACTTCTGGGCTCTCTTTTCTATCCAACTTTTTCCTAGATGTGTCATATTTTAATAGTAAATAAATAGCACATATGACGGAGAATGAAATTAGAATATTAATAATACAATTAATAAATACAGTTGGTTTATGTTAAACCATTTACAGGTTGCTGGATGAGAAACAAATGGCATATCAATTTCGCAGATTGTCAGGTTAAAGGAGAAAAAAATTGAGGACTGAACGCTATTACAAATAGTAATTTACGACGAGATAACGGTTCTATTTTAAAATTTTCAAGGAGGGCAAGGCGTAAGTGTACTCTTGATTCACTTAGATATCATAACAGTCTCATGTTTCCTGGTTGACATCAAACACGTTTAAATCAAACATGCTAACGTTGTTAGATTTTTCTCAGTGTATAGACTTTCAGACGCTGCAATAGAAGACAGGCTTCCGCTACCGAAAAGGAACGGTCAAGAAAATGGAATCTTGAATTATCATCATCTTTAAATTAAGTTTAACCTTGTAAATTTTGTAAAATTCAAATAAAAAAATTAAATTATTTAAGATGTTCAGTTATATAGAAGGCGCCGCTTTTGATAATACATTTTGATAATTGGAAATTTATGTAATTTTGTTTCGGCTAATCAGATGTTACTGAACTTTCATTATCTCAACACTTTATAATGATATCAGCTCGTGTGGCCCAATATTGTATGAGAACAAAATTGTAATTAATGGATTGATGCTTAATAAATTGCTTGCTATGCTAAGCGCTTAATGGTGATGAAACAATTAGGGAGCTAGAGGCAGGGAAAATGGGGACAAATCCGGGGAAACTTGCCTGTGATTTTTCCCATCACGTAATCTACATGGATCCAGACGAATTTTTAACCCCCACACCCAGAGGTGTGGGGGTTAAAACCGATTGTGCTGTATGCTATGGTAGCCGGTGTTACAGTAGCATATGGTACAGTAGTATGTGTTGGGCTAGGGCTAAGAAAACAAAAGTTTGAGGTAGAGTAATATTCGCTTTTACCAAATACTGAAGAACATCAAGATATTTCCTTTGGGATACTGTAGGCAAATTGATATTTTTTAATTTTTTGATATATCTCTTAAAGTTCAATAATTTTTTAGATATATATTTTGCAAATAATTTACTAATTGAATTTAGAATGAATTGGCCTGTAATTTTCTTACACTTTGAGATTGTCCCTTTGTAATAGGTCTTATAATTGATTCTTTTAAGTTTTCAGGAAACTGCCCTCATTAATGCTATGATTTATTATCTTCATAATTAGAGGTGCTATTGAGCCTATTTCTCCCTTTTACGTCCCTCATTGTCCATTTTGTCCATTCCTGAGATTTCTGCTCCCCATCCCATTAATTAATCGATGTTTCTCTAATGTTCTTTCTGATAGTGAGAATGAGTTGCACTGTGTTGATTCTACCCTATTAACACTGTTAAATTGCATTTGGGGTTTCCCTAATTGGCTGGTTTGCTATTCAACGTTTGCAGAATTTTCTACTACTTTTACCATTGTGTTATTATTACCTAAGTTCCTAATAACCATCTCATCAAATGACTTTCTTTCAGGTATGCCTAGCAATTTGTTAATAGAGTTGCAAGTATTATTACTATCATGTCTATTGTTTTCAAATAGTTTCTAAAATCTTTCTTTCATATATTAATCTCATGAGTAATTTCATTTCTATTTTTCTATAATCCTTTCCAAGTGTTACTTTTAGTAATTTGTTTCTTTCTGAGGTTCTCTTCCATCTCCTAAAAAGGTTATCTCTACGTCTTATTAAGTTCTTAATCTCCGGATCTATCCAAGGTTTTATAATCATATTTTTTCTTGTGTTGGTTGATTAATAATAATAATAATAATAATAATAATAATAATAATAATAAACTCCATGTGGTGCCAGGGATTTTAGTACAATAGCACAAGGGGATCTCTCCCTGTCGTAAGAGGCGACTAACCGGGAGCGGTAGCTCAGTGCATCAACTGATGTCTCTGCAGCGCCTCTGACCAGGAGGTCCAAGGTTCGATTATGGCGGCAGGATTTTCGACACTAGCTTTTCAGCTAGGTCAAATTCAGTCGATGTCTGGAGGAGAATTCTAGTGGCCAAGTCCTCTGATCGGTGAGTTTTCCGTGGTTTCTCCGATCAACACCAGGTGAATGCCGGAGCAGTACCCTAACAAACGGGCCACGGGCCGTGCGCGATCTGTCCTTCCTCTTCCTTGCCCTATCCTCTCCTCTTACACACACACACACACACACACTAACATGCACTACACTATCACATATTCCGGGAGACCGGTCGGGAGCTTAGAGTTTGTCCCGGCTGGGGCGGTGCCCTGCTGGTGGGAGAGTCCTGGTTAGGGGAAAGTCCTAGTAGCCGACGGTAGGTCGGCGCCGGATTTTGCCATCGAACGGGGAAAGATCATCGCCATCTCCCGAGAAATAACATGCACTACATTAACGGGAATAATAACCAAAACAGTTGACGCGCCCGGAAACACAATCGAAGAGGCGACTAACTAGAGCCGCTGTCCGCTGTCCCTACCTGTGAAATTTATCCATCTTTCATTATCCCTCCTGCCCCTGTCCTAAATTGTCCTTCATCGTCTCCCTTCTTCAGGTGAAAGACGAACTCCCCATGATATCCCCCTCTTCTCCTCCCCTTCTTTCTACTAGTCTTCTTAAATCAAACCCTACGTGTTAGCAAGAACAATTGTGCCACGTGGAAGACGAGCAATTCTCACCGATTATAAAGGTGCTTGGGGCAATGGAAAAACCCATACCCATACTGGATATGGGGAGACTTTGAAGTCATGGGCCCGGAAAGAGCCGCTCCCTTGGGAGCGCCGGGGCACGTCGGGAGCCGGTGCCGGGCGTGACAGCATGCGAGCCACCGGTGGTAGGACGCCAACAGGCGGGCGCCTACCGGGTCATCCAAACAAACTACAGCCAAATCCCAAACCTGCCGACAGTGTTTTGCCCGAGCAGTTGCTCGCAACCCCCAAAGGGCGGGGAAAGTGAGGCAACGTATGAAGTGGACAAATAACTTAAATGAGTATATTTCGCGCTACTACAGAGCCACAGTTAGAAACAGAAATGATTGGATACAGACAATCTCTGCATTCAGAGAAAGATTTCCCCATATTGGCGCCATAGAACAGAGGTTTGTAGATCAGAAATGAGCTATACTTAAAAACAATCTAATCCCAAAAGTAAGGTTGGAACAAACTAAACAAGAAGTAGCAGCAGAAATCTTTTCTTCCAGTAATGGATGCCCCTTGACACAAACTATCACAGATTCACACGAAGTTCCAAATTCAACCCCAATTAGATAAAGCAAATCAGGATCCATCAACACCAGGTGCCAAGGAAGACAACATATAGGACGTAATTGACATATATCAGGAACTGTGTTTCATCAGAATGAAAAAGTGTTGTATCAACAACTCAGACAAAATTGCAATTTCCAACAAGAGAGCAACGATTCACGAGATTAACAAAATTTAGAACAGTACTGGTCAAACATTTGGTCAGAAACTAGTCATCACAGTAGTAAGGTACACTGGATTAAGGGCGAAATTAATAATGTTCAAAATATAGATCCAATGTTATATCAAGAGATCTCAGTAAAAGACCTCAGCACTGCAATTGCAAAAGCCCAGAACACGTTAACAATTTCTGGTACAAGCAGTTTACATCGCTTCACCATAAGTTGGCTCAGTGCTTCACACAAGCCATTAACAGCCCAGAAGACATGCCTTTTTTTCAACCCAAAAGGCATTACTACATGAAATCCAAAGAAGAGACACACAGAACCCATCTGAATACTGCCAATCTCTTGCCTTCCCACAATGTACAAAATTTGACTTCATGCATTACAAGTAAAATCCAGATTATATTGAGGACAGAGAAATAATGACAGAACAACAGAAAGGATGCATTCGATTACATAAAGGATGTAAGAACAATTCTAACAGATATGGTCATTCGCCAACAAACATAAAACCATAGAGACTTGCCCCTGGTATCATTGACTACAAGAAAGCATTTGATAGGTTTCCCTCACAGTTGGCTGTTTGAAGTTCTCCTTATACAAAATTAATGAAACCATCATCAACTTTCTGAACATATCATGACTCATTGGGGAAAAAACATTGTCCTTAAGGCAGCAACAGTTAACAATCACAACATAAGACATCAGGATTAAGCGGAAATCTTCCCAAAGGGGACTCCTGCCCATTGTTGCACTGTCTGGCTCTAAACTCCCCATCAACACAACTAACAGTACTCACTATGGATTCCAAATCCTAAAAATAAGAAAACTATCCCCACCATGTCACATCTGATGTACATGGATGGCATTAAACTTTACAGTTCAACAGATAGACAGCTTCAATATCTCCCAGAAATAACTGAACTTTTCTGAAGACATTCATATGAGTTTTGGCATTGACAAATGTAAAACGCTTCACTAGACAAAACTGGAAAGTTACAGAAGATAGTGATCAAACGACAATACAGGCAATGGACGATGAAGAAATATAAAATATTTAGTATTCGGGTCAGGCAGCAATCACAAACAACAAGGCAATCAAACAATTTCTAACAAAATTATACAAATTATACTCATTGCACTTCTGAAAAACAAATTAACAGGTAATAACGTGATAAAAGCAATTAACACATTTGCAGTCGTCTCATTTGGAATTATATCTTTAGCGACACAGACCTCGAAGACATCCCCGAGACGTGCCCGCACAATTTTGACAAAATTCAGACACCACCATCCAAATAGCGTAATAAACGAGTGACACTCCACGAAGTGAGGGGGGAAGAGCCCAATAGATCTAAAGAACGTGCTATAAACAAATCCATTCATTAAGGAACTTTATTATGAGAAACAGGGAAAACCCCAAAAACTACACGCACAAGCAGATACTAAATTAACCCCTCTCACAACAACAAACAGCTGGACATTTTTGTCGCGGTTTATAAAACAAAAACTGCAAAATAGACATGTGGTTTAGAAAGGAACTCCATGGAAACATGATCTCAAACAATCTCATGTAGACTCAAAAGCCTCAAACACTTGGCTCTATATACGGTGATATATTTGGCGAAACAGAAGGGTTCATGGTCGCATCAGGATCAAGTGATCAACACTAAAAGTTACAGAAATATATCCTCAAACATAGATGACAAATGAGAAAATGCCATACAACAGTTGAGGCTACAGCACATCACATCAGGATGCAAATTAATGGCCCATACAGATTACACCTATGGGCACAATCAAGTTGCAAATATTATTCACCAGAAACTGGCGGCGAAATCCAACCTACAAAAAATGACCTGCCCATATTACAAATATGTTCCCGATACTGTACTCGAAAATTCAAACTATAAGTTGCACTATAACAGAGAAATTTTTACAGATAAAACTATTCATCATAACAGACCAGACCGTAACTTTCGTAGACAAACGGCAAAAGATTGGCTTCCTGATTGACATAACTATTCCACAGACAGCTAATTGTAGCATCATAGACTTTTACTCCCTGCTCCTAAGTTGCATGGTATGGGGATGAGGAGCCAAATAGGCTCGGAACAAAGGCCCCCCTCACGGAAATCCCAGACGCCGGGCAAAATGCGACGTCGGTGGCACTCGCTTCAGGACGAGTGCGTGGGGGGCAGATGACGTAGGAGGTCATGTGACTTGGACCTATATCAAGGTGCGTCGCAGGATCATTCAGGGGTAACGTTTCTGGTCTCCTCGCGGCAAAACACCGCGAAACTTGTCCGGCCAAGTCTGGCGCGGAAGTGCTGAAGGCACGAGTAGATGTTCGAGGTTCGGACACGTTGAAGTATGCCTTATACTTTTCAGGGCAGATAGTCTGCCGAGGCACATGAGGTGCCCAGTTGCGAATCGGCTGAGTTGGCTACTCCCAGGCGCGGCCACAAGGCGCGTTATGGGAGAGGGGGGCTGCGGTATATAGCTCCGACAAACGCCTTAAAGTGAGGTTTCAGTTCCTGTACATAATTTATTGTAAATAATTTGTAAATACGCACTCGTGTCTGCTTCTTTGTGGTGTACATCCATACCCACGACGTTACATAATCTTCAAACAGCACATGCAGGAAAAATAACAAACTACACAGATCTAGCACCTAAAGCCAAGGCACTATGGCATCGCCAAAACGTTCATTCTTTTTCTCTGGTCATTTCGCGCTCAGGGATTATACCAAATAACATCCATAAAAATCTGGAACTTATTCAAATGCCAAAATATACGTACAAAATTATGCAAAATTCGATTGTCTTAAACACATTCAGGATCGTTCGAAAATTCCTAAATTGCGACGAAACATGAATTGACCTGTGTGTTGGGTATTAACTCGACTTATAGTCAAATAAAAATCCACTGAATACCGAGAAAAACAATGTATAAATAATAATAATAATAATAATAATAATAATAATAATAATAATAATAATAACAACAACAACAACAACCGTCGCACCTGTATCTGCCCCCTAGCCCCCGAATATCGGCAGGTGGATCGACGTCGTCCTCCGTTTCATCACTCCCTAACAACCCTATTTTCCTTCCCGCACTTATTCCTACTGTAGCTGGCAGAGAGCTATAAAATGCATTACCCATTTAATATGGAGCAGTTCGTGCAGAATGAAGCCTCGGATGTGCCAGGGAGTAGGGCTGTACCTGGCTGACTACCCAGCCCGATGATGACAACGTAAGATATCAAAATGGCAATGCCCACTCCAACTCCAGTGAGGAGAATGCGTCAACTTCATCTGGACTACGTACCAAGAGGAATGCCTCCAGAAGAAATGAAACATCCAATAGAATTAAATGGAGCAGAGAAATTAATAAAAAACTTATTCGCACTTACCTGCTCATGAATGAATGAGAGACCCTTACCGGGTTGGAGACACAAACTACACTCTAAATTTTCTAAAACCTACCCAGAATTAACTTGACTGAATAAAACCTAGCCGATCGTAAGAACGTAATTATGAAACAAGTATCTTACCCAGATCGAAATTAATGAAATACGTAGAGAAGTGGGAGAACTTCGGCAGCTGTAGAAGACCATCAAACTTGTGATAATAACAAGACGAGAATAGAGACAAATGATTTGAGTATAAATAAGGAAACCCCTGAAAAGTTTGTAGAATATTTCTATCTGTTTCGAGACACAGATCCTCTTGGTAAGCCTAAAACCCCAAAATTGATCTTTACCAAACAAACTAATATTCTTATTAAGCAATTTGATCAGGTAATACCTCAGGTTGCGACCAATTAAATAATTTGACACATATTCATATTGCCTTGTTGCAGCTGCAATTGCTGTAATTGATGGACAGCCCATTCAGAATAGTCCATAAGCAACACAAAGAAAGCGAGAAAACCTGCATGGCAATTTAGACTAGAAGAATAGATAGATAGATAGATAGATAGATAGGTAGATAGATAGATATATAGATAGATAGAAATTTATTCTACAATTGGGCAGATGATGCCCGGTGGCAGAATGTAAAATAACAATTACAAATAACATAATATGTAATGGAACGTCTTGCCTACTTATCCCAAATCTGTATGTAACCGCACCACGTTGCGGTGACAATATGAAATAAAACGACTATACCTTGAATCTCTCTACTCTATATAAAATCTATACAAATTTATGCCCTCTAACTTTTGCCTCCTTTATCTAAAACTGTGCCGTTACTTAGCTCTCCTTCAATGTTATAAAACTATTGAGCGTGAGGCTGTGGTTGGCCTGTACAGGAGCCTAACGAGATACTTGGACAGTTGGGCGTAGAGTCACTGTTAATACAAAATCACGAAATCATATTATATGGCTTACTGTCAGACCAAATACGTCCGGCATTATTTATTCTTTTCTGGTTTTCACTCTCTCCACCTCCGCTGGAACATAACACAAAATATACACAAATGCAATACAATAAACAAAACACAATACTGAAAAATACATAAAATCACATTCACACTTACTATTTACAATCGACAAAAAACAAACAAATCATTCACACTTGAATGCATCCCTATTCTGTCTGAATATAGCCTATTATTATTTCCAAAACTTGGTCTTGTACATTAAAATCTAATCTGTTCTTTCTTCCCATTTATCTGAACTATTAAATTACGCAAAGTTATTGCACTTTCCTTTCGTAGAAATCGGCCATCCGCTAACGCCATTGTTCCATATCACCTCAGTAGTATACATATAGCATCATTAATTCATCTCCCCACAGTCCATCCATTTCCCACACGTTTGTTAACGACAAATTTACTTTAAATGAAGAATATCCCTGATTAAAACTACTCACTAATTACTATACTAGTTTCTGTTAACTGCGACCGACAATATGGCGACAGTGTTCCTGAACACTGTTTTCGGAATATATATAAATATCTCTTCCACGTTTTATCTTTCCATTAACTCGACAGTTACTAAACACGATATATTTCACTCTATTCACAAACTAGACGCAATTTTCTATCAAAATAAAAATTTTTGCGGAGCGTTTCAACTGCATCCGTATTCGAGCTATTTCGACCGCTCTCCCTCGTCATTTTGTGTCCGGATCATCAGCTCTTTTATTCTTTTAACATCCACGATCGCTGTGCTTCTCCTACAAAATATTACATCATTTAATTTAATTCATTTTCTGTTCTGCGTAGCCCTCAAGTTTCCCAACGTTGCGACTGTTACCATAATTTTCTAAATGATTTATTCTGTTGGTTCTTAAAGTTTTGTTTGTATTGCTTCCGCGTTCTCTTAATTTTCCCACAACACCTTTTGATTTACTGAACCTTAAAACTGACAATGGCTATGTCGTCTGTTTACAAGCTGGAATTTATACTATAAAATGTTCATATCTTTCGAACGCGTGATGCGATTTCCTTCAAATAGCAAACGCTTCTACATGAACGCTACTGCCTATCTTGTCCCAATTGTGAATTTGTCGCGTTTTCCGTTTACTTCTCAAAACTATCGCTACGGACATCCTTCATCTGTTTTACAGTTCATGTTAATGTTATGCATTTTCATTTATTCTTTGACTTGTGCGCTTATTCTTGGGGAATCATGGAATATTATCTCCCCTGTCCTCAGATGCGCTAACATCATGATGAGTCTACATCTAGCATTACATGTTGGTCCGTTTCTTTACCAGATCCTCTTCCACTCGGCACCTGTTACAGTTCAACGGCCATCGTTGCCTGTGTTAGTGAACTTGATCTTGCACCTAACAATGCGTCTCTGAAGTACACCACTATCGTTTCCTGCTGTTTGCGACGGACACCCTGCTAATGTTGCAGTGGCACTGCATTAAGTCAGTACGCTCTACCGTCGTCTATCCTTGGCACCTGTCACTCCTACACCTGCTACTTCTTCACGGTCTTGTGTAGTGTACCCTCGCATTTACCCACAGCTAAATCTTACCTAAACAATCGCTCTGCTTATAATACTATTCTACTATATTACTACATTACAAACTCCTTTCTCACCACATAACCTTACAGACTCGCTTCTTGTATAATTTAACATTAAATAGGTTTTGGACACCTATTCCTGTCCTCGATCTGCTATTACAACATTATTGTTATTGAGTACCTTCGTGATAGTATACGGACCGTCGTATATCGGAAAGAATTTCTTAAACAATTTCTGATCGGATGAGGACGAGTGGGCAGCGGACTAAACCTGGTCCCCACAAATTGTCCCCGACAGAAATGTTTCTGAGCCTTGCTCGCTGCTTTGCCGACTTCCGCAACTGGTCATACACTATCTTCTGATCGTAGTCACTTTTCTAAACCGCCGATTTCGGTGGTATTTTCCGAATGATCTCCTTTATTTTCCTGCATCTCATCCCCGCACTGATATTTCGTGCCCCATGAATTGCACTTGCTGACGACAAAACTCGCATTTCTCTAAATTCAATTTCAAGTTGAACTTCTCGAAAATCTCATAATTTCTCAAATTTCTCAGGTGCGATTCAAATCCTTCGAAAACAAAATAATATCGTCAACGTACATCACCATAGTGCTCTTCAACTCAACCGGGATTACATCGTTCAAATATCGGATTAGCGCTGCTCCAGAATTTTCAATCGAACGGCAGTCTCGTAAATGAATACACCGTCCTTCAAATTTGAAGCTGATGTATTGTTGGCTTCCTGCTTCTACCTCGATCTGCCAGTACGCGGATGAAAAATCTAACGCTGCAGATTTTGGCTCCTCTAACTTCACCATTTCATTTACAGTTGGTGGCGTTTCATACCGTGGAATCGTGACCATGTTGAGTCTTCTCGCGTCTAGACACAGAACGAATGCTTCCATTTTCTTCACCACTGACCAACGGACTATATACGGGTTATGCCTTTCGGACAACGCCCTTCTGCTCCATTTCCTTAATAAGTTGGCGCACCTGCTCATGGTACACTTGTGGTACGGGATATTGTTTCGTGAGAACGGCGTCGTATCTTTCACTGCAGCTTGAACTTATAGCCCTTCACCGGCTCTGACGCTCCCAAAACACTAATAAATTCTCTTAACAGTTGACAGAACTCTTACGGACAGCCTTCCTGATCGATGACCTCTTCCGCAGCCCTTTCTACATTTTGGAGAATTTCTTCCATACTGCTTGCAGTTCGTCTCTTCGCCTCCGCCCATCAGTTCAGCGACCACTGACCTACTTTCAATAGAACCTCGTGACGGCATCTTCCTTGCTCCTACGTCACGACGGCGACAAACATCCGAGCGCGTCCATCCCACGATGACGTCACGGATCAGCCCCGGACAACGATTGCTGCTACCTCGATCGTTACTTCTCCCAAATCTATCTCAACCAGATTTGTTTCCTGTAGTGTTGGCTGCCTTCCTATTCGCCATGATCACGCAGAAGCTTCCGCGTCGAATTCAATCAACATGTGCCCTTCCTTTGCACCTTCTTACAAATTCCTCCGACACTGCACTAATACTGCTGCCCGTATCTACTAGCGCGAACTTCTCTCGTAGCACCTGCCTTTAAATCAAGCATTTGCTCGGCCCTGCGCCTTCCGTTGTTTCTTCTCTCAGCAGATTCGTCACCTCCAACGACAATACCCGCTATGGCCTCAATCGTTACGATATTTCTTTTCGTCTCGTTTGGTTCGACCCACCTTTTCGCCCCAAACGTGTTTGTTTCCCCTTCCTAGGTACTGATTCCCATCGGCCTTGCGCTCCTTCCGCCTTCGCTTGGTTATGATCCCGGACCTCTTGTTCCATTCGTTCCGCGCTGCTCGTTCGCCGTCCTTCGGCTTTGGTTTTGCTGCGCCTGCCCGTCTGCGCCCTCTTCCCTCCTCGAGGCTTCTCTTTGCGCACCTCTACTGCGCACACATTATCTTGCCGATATCGCCCTCCGTTATCGGTGGTTGCCATTCCGTTCCGGGATTCGGAGCCTTCCGTCACGCCGTCCCGTTCATTGTCGTCGTTCGCCTGCTCGAACCGACACTCTCTATCAATGCCTCTATGGTTTCCGGCATATTATTCCATAGTAAGTTTCTATTCCACTCGGCATTTGTCGAATCAGAATTCGAATAACTTCGTGGTTGAAATCTTCGCACTATCCTTTAAACGCTGACTTTACGGTGACAAAGTCGCTCATGGTTTCGGCGTCTCCTTTCGATATCGTTCCGACATCAGCCAGTATTTTAACTCGATCAGTGGTTTGGTTCCAATCTGCTTCTAAAAATTTCTCGCGCCATTCCCCATAAATTTGCGGTGTTGGTGTTAATGCCTGCCACCAATGCTGCGCCTTTGAGCTAAGGCTTCACTCGACAAACCTCAATTTCATTCCTTCGGAATGATATTTACTTTAAAGTAGTTCTCGAGTGCCGTCAAGAACGAATATGGTTGTTCTCTGCTCTCCCCGTGAAACGTAGATAATTCGGCAACGTTGCATGCCTATCGCGTAACCATTGCCATTCAATCGTCGCGCTGCACACCTGCTGTTCGAGGTCAGCAATTTTGTTCATATTTCTTTATCGACTTCCTTTGTCGATCCTATCTCTGCCAATTTCCGGCTATCAATTCTCCTGAACAGCCGTTTTAATATTCTATCGATTTTACTGATCGATTCCTCGACACGACCTATACGCACGTCTTGCTGTCGCGCTACTTCCCTGAAGTCTTGCACATTCCTGTCGATTTCTGACGATCGCGTTTCTTGCAGCCGTACCGATTGTTGTAAAGTGCCCACGGTCGATTGAATTTCGCCTACACCTGTACTGGCTGCTGGTTGAACACCTCTTGAACTGCGAAACGAGTTTCTGACGTCTCTTGCACCGTTTTCGCGTTTTGTTCTAACCTAGTGAACCGGGCAATTGTCTCTACTTAAATCGCTCACTTCGTCTTGAGATTTTCGACACTGCGACTTGACCTCATTCTGCACATGTGTTTGCGCGGCATTGATACTTCTATTCTGCTCTACAACTTCCTCAAATTTATTCTCTATCTGTTTTTGCAGTTGTTTTCCAACCTCACTATCACTTCTCATTTCCTGCATTAACCGATAACATCGACAGAGTGGGTTCGATGCCTTGCACCTCGGAACAATTTCACCTGCAGCTTCTGGCTCATATTTGTACCTTGCGTATCTGTCGCGATATTCCCCTCCCTTCTAATTCTAATTCCTCTAGATGTTGGCCCTCTTCATCCTCATCGCGAGCGAAATTGTTTCTGAATCCGACGCATCCGTGTATAACATTTTGCCACTACGCGTCTCCATTTTGAATTGTACTATGTTTTACTTACAATTAGTTTTGACCTTTTCACCTAGCCCACTTGCGTACTATTGTAGTGTCCCAGTATTCGTCTCTCGCCCACGTTGGCATATTATGAATGGAACGTCTTCACTTATCCCAAATCTGTATGTAACGCACCACGTTGCGGTGACAATATGAAATAAAACGACTATACCTTGAATCTCTCTACTCTATAAAATCTATACAAATTTATGCCCTGCTAACTTTGCCTCCTTTATCTAAAACTGTGCCCGTTATAGCTACTCCTTTCAATGTTATAAAACTGTTGAGCGTGAGGCTGTGGTTGGCCTGTACAGGAGCCTAACGAGATACTTGGACAGTTGGGCGTAGGTCACTGTTTAATACAAAATCACGAAATCATATTATATGACTTACTGTCGAACCAATACGTCCGGCATTATTTATTCTTTTCTGGTTTCACTCTCTCACACTCCGCTGGAGACATAACAACAAAACATACACAAATGCAATACAATAAACAACAAACACATACCTGAAATACATAAAATCACATTCACACTTACTATTTACAAATCGACAAAAAACAAAACAAATCATTCAACGATGCGCATCCCTATTCTGTCTGAATATAGCCTATTATTATTTCCGCAAACTTGGTCTTGTACATTTAAAATCTAATCTATTCTTTCTTCCCATTTATCTGAACTATTAAATTACGCAAAGTTATTGCACTTTCCTTTCGTAGAAATCGCCATCCGCGTAACGCCATTGTTCCATGTCACCTCCGTAGTATACATGTAGCATCCATTAATTCATCTCCCACAGCGTCCATCCATTTCCACACGTTTGTTAACGACAAATTTACTTTAAATGAAGAATATCCTGATTAAAACTCTCACTAATTACTATACTAGTTTCTGTAACTGCGACCGACAATATGGCGACAGTGTTCGCGAACACTGTTTCGTGAAATATATAAATATCTCTTCACGTTTTATCTTTCCATTAACCGACAGTTACTAAACACGATATATTTCACTCTATTACAACTGAACGCAATTTTCTATCAAAATAAAAATTTTTGCGGAGCATTTCAGCATGCATCCGTATTCAGGCTATTTCGACCGCGCTCTCCTCGTCATTGTTGTGTCCGGATCGTCAGCTCTTTATTCTTTTAACATCACACGATCGCTGTTGCTTCTCCTACAAAATATTACATCATTTAATTTAATTCACATTTTCTGTTCTGGCGTAGCCTCAAGTTTCCCAACGTTGCGACTGTTACCATAATTTTAAATGATTTATTCTTTGGTTCTTAAAGTTTTGTTTGTATTGCTTCAGCGTTCTCTTAATTTTCAACAAACACTTGATTTACTGAACCTTAAAGCACAACAATGCTATCATGTCTGTTTACAAGCTGGAATTTATACTATACAAAAATGTTCATATCTTTCAGACGCGTGATGCGATTTCCTTCAAATAACACAAACGACTTACTACATGAACATGCTACTGCCCTATCTTGTCCCAATTGTGAATTTGTCGCGTTTCCGTTTACTTCTAAAACTATCGCTACGCGACATCGCCTTCATCTGTTTTTACAGTTCATTTTAATGTTATGCATTTTCTATTTATTCTTTGACTTGTGCCTTATTCTTGGGGGGAATCATGGAATATTACAAATAATATATAAAAAATAAATATAAACAAACAAATTGACTTTGTCATTTCCTATATATGCAGGTGGCATTTAAATTTCTATACTAAACATTAAAATGCATATACACTAACATATAAATGAATAAAATACATATTACTTACTAAACATTAAAGCTTATACACTAAACATATAATGAATAAACTTCATATTACACAAATATACATACATACAAACATATACGCATGTATACATGACGAAGAACCCTCACATCACTTCAAATGAAATCACTTACTCACTTCACATCACTTCACTGCACTGCATATAACTTTATCTAAATATTAATTGTTCATTCACTTTTACTGTAGACTACGCATAATCGCACCTTTCACTTACTTCACTATACGTTTCACCTATTGACTAATTTCCTATATTTTTTCTAAAACCTCGCTGAGCAAGGAAAGAGGCTCAAAAACTGTCGCAGGCAAATCGTTTCCAATCTACTATAGTTCTGTTTACAAGGCGAATTTCCTACGTCCGTTCTTTGTATTCTTGTTCTAATTTTATATTTGTGATCAAATCTATTTAAATAATCTGGTTTATCTACCTTCCCGTATTTCCTTCATGCGAAACAAGAAGATTTACAGGGGCCAAAGTGGCCTCT
>CAXIVR010000001.1:252272890-252402809 GCA_964035755.1 Teleogryllus oceanicus
GACGCCCGACCTTGACGTCACCATGACGTCTCGGGACGTCATGCCACGTCACCGAGACTTCACGACCGCTGACGTCACGCCCACGTCACTGTGACGCCACAAGAACGTCACCATGCCGTCATGGCGACGTCGTGCCCACGTCCGGCGCCGTGACATCGTCATGTTCCAGAAAAGGTCTACGTGCGTGTGTTTGAGGAGGAGCTGACTGGGAGCGAGGGATGCGCCGGTGGCGCGACTGTGAGCGTGGAGGAAGGAGACGGCGCGGTGGCGCGTCCTGGGACCGTGCAGGTGGAGGCGGAGGAGCGGTGCGACGGTAGATGATTTTGCTGTTCTATCGACGGCAAGCATGCAACAAGAGGACGGGACGAAAATGGCACGCCCAGGGCTCTGCTACTAGATAGGCCGGGGCCTGTTCTTATTGAATTGTATTTGAATTTGAATTCCGCCATCTTAGACCCGTGTTGGGCCAATAGCGTCAGGGGCAAGGCGCTGTGCGCGAAATCTACAGCGCCCCGGCAATTATTCACGTGCGTAAACGTAACGGTGTCCTGCGAACGTTTTTGCATTTGTGTTTCTGAGACGGTACTCTATTCTGTAACTCGAAATACCCCAATTTAGGCGTTGTTGGGTCCAATTGCCAAACAACAAAAACATACGGAGGGACGGCAATTCTTCAGGTTTCCAACACATCCTGAAGGTTAGCGATATAAATGCTTAGCATGGTTCCTTAAAATTTATTTCATGTACTATTTAGTGACAGTAAATTAACTATGTCACTAAATAGTACATGAAATAATTAAATAATGTAATTATAAGTCAGGTTATTGAAACACTTATAATTATTATGAACATCCAATGTATTAAAGTCATGAAAGCACTGGTTGCTTTTATATCATGTAATTGATAAGTTATAATAGCTATAATAACATTAAGGTGATTTTGATATAACTATAATAGCTCAATAATACATTACATTTTATTCATGTGTATGAAATGGCTAAAGGCAATTGGGGACCCGACTGGCATCTTGCCCTTGGGAATTTCTCACAAGAGTTAATTTATTTATGCATGGAGCACTTCACACCGGAAATGATTCACTGCAGCAGGCAGACTAGCATAATGCAGAACCAGTAATTTTGTGATGTGCTTCCTGAGTTGCTGGAGGGTGCACTCAGGTCATTTATAGAAGGCACCTACAAGAAGAGCGTACGTTTTCTTCTCTTCTTCTTCTTCTTCTTCTTCTTCTTATTATTATTATTATTATTATTATTTATTAATTATTGTTGTTGTTGTTGTTGTTGTTGTTATTTTAACAACTAGAAGGTGTAATAAACTTTTTCGTTTTAATTTAATTAAACATCCTTATTTCTTTTGCAGGATCTGCTCTGCACATAGTGGACAACATTTCTCCAGAGTTCTCGGTGCTAAATGAAGAGAAAAAATCCTGTAACACATGGTGTAGTCAGAATCTCGTTTTTGGGATCTTGATGCCGAAAACCAATTGGAAACAAAACGTCTGTAGTATGTGAACAAACCTAGCGCCTAAACCATGCGTAAAACGTTTTAAAACATTCCTTACTTTGGGCAACTTTATATGAAGCCGTAGAAATGATTAAGAAATGCTCCAAATCTTTGTTTTAATTTCTTGTAAGAACAGAGTAAAATATACTTATGAAGGTCGCAAAGGTCCGATTTTCAGGATTAACTCTGAATTTTCAGAAATTGTAAAGTATGTGTTTTTATTGCAACTTGTTACAATTACAATATTGAAGATAGATACTTTTCCTTCGAATTAAATTTGTTGGCATAAATAGTTCTTCATTTAAGGTGAGAATATTGTTTTGTAAATTTTAGTAGTTTTGTGCAATTGTGGGTGAACTATTTCGAATTTTAAAATTACAAAGAAGATTTTCTCAAAACGACTCAATTTTTTTAATTTTAATTTTAGGTATGGTTAGTGCTAAATGAACCTATACGGTGACAAATATCATATTGCCATATTTTTATGTTATTGTATTTTATTTTTAAAATTAGAAATGTAATTTCTGTGACTTGTCTTTCATGTCGTAATACTTTAGATGCGATTTCTGCACAGTATTATATTTATGAGTACATGCGCTTTAAATAATTCAGTAAATTTCCGAAAACTCAACATTTTTTTGTTGAAACGAGCTCAAAATTACTCATTTTCAGAATAGCTCAAACGCCATTATCTCAAAGGTGGCTTCAATTTCTTTCTTTAAACTATTTCAATGGATAGTGGTAATGCTACTGTTTAATATAATGTAGTGTTCATTTTTTAGTATTATTTTGTTTTCCCCAAAATTGCACAATGTTTTTTTTGTTACGTTTTTTTCTTTCAATATCTCATGCCAGTAATATGCACATTTCAATGGATATATTATTGAATTTGTTAGTGGAAGTTCTTCAAATGAAGTTTTTCGAAAACGCAAATAGATTCCAGAGCAAGAGCTTATTCGCATTTACAGTAACAGCAACGTCTTTTTAAAATCGGCTTAAATTTTCAATGAAATTGCTGTTTAACACAAGGTTTTAGCCTTATTTAATATTCTTAAAATAATCTTTCAGTTCTACTATTTGTTAATCGAAGAGTTGAGAAAATTGCAAAAAAATGTATTTTGGGCGGCAATAGATGCCAACTGGCAAGAGGCTGAGGAAGACCATAAACCGGTCCACACAAAGGAAATTAGAAACTTAACTTCGAGAAAGTCTGTGCTGTTCTGTAGCACTTCCAGCTTCTGTATGTAATTTAGTAAATCCAAACTGCAGGACCACTTGCTTGTAGACATGTACCAAATTGAAGTTTTTTGGGATTCAATTTATCAATAAAAATTGTATTTTCGAGGATAATTATTTGGTATTTCTGCAGTAAATTTTTATCTCAGGTTTCTTTGGCTCACTATCTATCTTGTGAACTCTGTATAAGTCTTTGTTTAACAGTTTGGCATTTTTACCAGGAAGCATTAGCTATTTTCTAAACATATTTCTGATGGTTCTTGATATGTCTGTTGGGTATAATCTCCTGAGTATGACGAGTGCTTTTATTTAGTTATATTGTTTTGCAGATATTGTGTCGTTATGTCACATAACATGATTGGGAAAGACATGAAAATATTTTTTTGTAATTGAAAACTGTTCAATACCTGTATCAAATGTTGAGTAATTCTGGATACATTATCGGCCTTTGGATTTTCACCCACGATCAATTGAGCAACTAGCCATGCTTTTCGACAAATATGTAGGCCTGTGATTGGAATATCAGTGAAACCTACTAAGTCCAAAAACTCTGCTTTGAGATAAATGAAGTTGGAGTAGAATCACTTAATTTTTTACTTAGTTCATCACTTGTATTAGGTAGGAGGTAAAACATGTTTCTTGTAATGCAGTTTAATATGTAATATTGCTTTTTTGAAGAAGGCATGCAAAAAAAGATAGATTTTGTGGACTGTTTGTGCAGATGTAAGTTTCTTGTTTATTTATAAAACGTATCAATAATATTAAATTGTATTGTACCTTAGTAGCAATTTTGTTAATAGGCTGAAATTTGACAGGTGTTGATAGCTGGAATGTCTTTTAATAATGATGCAATATTAAAGTAATGGTCACTAGTTATATTTGGACAATTGTCTAAATTCATGGTTTCAATATTTAGTCAATGGCCAAGTAAAATAATCTGTATGTCTGATTACTTGCTTACATTTATTTGTAAAAATGTATTATCGTATTATTGTTTATATTGTGTATGACTATTTACATAATTTAGAAATAAATATTGTGTTTATGAAATAACTTTTTATTTTGCACTCCCTGGATAAAATTCCATTCAGTGACTTAGATTCCAAATCCTAATATTTTAGTCTTCTAAATTGCTTAGCGTATTTATTTTACTTAAAAATAATGTATTAATTTGACGCCATTTTGAAACAACTTCATTTTAAATTTGCCGGTCGTCATTACGCCACCTCCATTGGTAGAACGCCCTTCGACGCTATTGGTTCATACTGGGTCTAAGATGGCTGCTTCCCTCCATGCAAATTAAAAATTTGAATAAGAGTGTTGGGATTAACGTTGAGTGCCGCCTCTATTAGTATACTCTCTGGGCACGCCTTCGTGTGTGACATAGAATGAAAACACGTATAGGCGATTAAATTGTTTTTACAATATATTTTAACAATATAAAACGTTTTTGCAATATAATTTAAGTTTAAAATAAGAAGGAAGGAAAGCGGAGGCAAGTGGAGCTTTGGCTACGAGAGCCCCATGGACCGTGCCTCGACCAAGATCCTTTGTAGACCCCTGAGCATCGCCCAAAACGCACGAGGTCGAATGAGAAACGGAATGGCACCTCGCAGCTCAGCAAGAAAGGCTTCGCAAGGTCCAGTAACGTAGAGGTCATCTTCGTAGATGCCGAGAGGAAGGGAACAGGAACGGGTGAAGAGGATAAAGTGGCGCGGTGCGGGGTGAGAGTAGGATGGGGTAGGATTGTGGAAGGAGGGCTACCCCAATTCGAGGAAGGAGACGAAAGGTGGATAGAGGGAAAACGTATTGGTAGGTGGACGGGCGTGGACGGTGAGGCGGACGAAAAAGAGTGAGCGGGGTGACGGGCCGGAAGGAGTTGTAGGAGTGGGGAAAAGAAACGGAGCGTTAAAGGGTGGCGGAGGGAAGAGAAAGGGGGGGGCGAAGGCGGGGCAAGTGGAGAGAGGGGGGAGTCGGAGGGAAGAGACAAGTGGGCGGGCGGCGGCGTATTGGAGAGGGATGTTGGGGCAACGCGGCGAAAACCACGGAGCGGTGGCGACGATCGCGACCGGCGCGGGTGTGCGACGATGTCCGCGTCAGCATCGCACGTCTGTGGCGACGGGTTCAGGTGCCGGCGAAGCCTGTGAACCAACGCAGTCGTGGGGGGCGGGCGGCTCCAGCCGAGCCGGCGCATCAGGCGGCCACCCTACTGCTGCAGCGGGTGCTGCGCGGCCGCAAGTGCAGAAGCATGAGCGTCAAGTGAAAACCAAAAGCAGTGAAAAACGAAAATTATAAAAATGACCAAAAAGGTTTTTATATTTTCGTTTCACCTTGTTCACTTTGGGACATGGGTTATGCATACGCCACCTGATGTATTCCACCCATCCGACAACTCGTACGGCTCTTCGGGGAATCGCTCATCGCGCATGGGAACTCGGCTGTCGTCCCGTCATCGTCCGCCGGGGCACGAACGAGTCCCTACAGCCGCGTGGGACGTCAACGACGCCTCTTGTCAGCACGCGTGCGGGGTGTATTGGGAGGAAAACCTGAATTTGCGTGTCCGATACGCCTCACGCGCTTTGCGTCTTGATTGGGCAGGTCATTCTGTTGCCCCGTTCCCCGACAAATTGTGCCTTTCTCACGCACCGACAAGCGCGTGTCGACGTCTGCACGTGCGGCGATCGTCTTCAAGCCGACGCTCTACGACTTTTTTTGTGCGGTGTGTCGTGCGAGAGTGCATAGAGGATACCGTCACCTCCTGCAAGAACTCGTCTTTGTCTTGACCGAAGCGACAGCGTATACGTCATATCTTTCCGCCCGAATGACCCTGTGTTTCCGTGGGTGACGGCCCAGTCCTCTTTGAAACGGAACACGGACAAGGACCAACGTATTTTCGGTTTTTGTACGAAGCTTTGACCACCTGCACCCGTCAAGCCCGTTCCACGTACACGCGCGCTTATGTTTTACGCCCGGAACAGTAATGGCGGTAAGGTTGATGCGAGTCCCACGTGTCCTTCCCCGCACGGTATCGGGGGCGTGGGGCGAACGTGTTTACAGGCGTTCTCCTCGCACGAGTGACCACGTGCCGTTCACGTCATTGCCGACAGGTAAACCACCTTCTTCGGACAAAGACGTCCGTGGAGAGGACGAGTCAGGAGGAAGAGGAGGACGAGTGAGGAGGAATAGGATCAGAGAACACTGGTGTGCTCTTCGAACTGCGTCATTTCTTCCGACGCACGACGTGATAAATCGCCATTGCATGCGCCATGTGTCGTCACCGCATCGACAAGTGACGTGGGTCGCATGCTTTCAGTACGCAGCGGAAAACGTGCACTTTCTCGTGGCTCTGATGTTGATAGCAGGCGGCACCAACCCCCCTATGTGGGACGATCGTCCGTCACGCCTCTGATCTTTCCACATACTTTGTGCGGGGGTGGAGGAACAGGAGTTTTTTCAAGAGTTGCAGCATAGCATGCGCTGCCATGCCTTTAGAACTGCACCATCTCTTTCAGCAAAACGACGAGTTGGACAGGTGTGACCGTCATGCATGATGCTGCCCATCGCAGAAGCGCTACCCCGCCATCGCCTGTGTGCCGTGACGGTCGCAACGTAAGGGCAACCTGCGACGCACCCTCTGCCCCATGCTGTGGAGAACGGACACCTCCCTAGTGGCTCTGATGTTGATATGGCCGGCGCCGACCCTACACCAGGACCTCCGCCGCGTGCTCTCCACCTCAGCCGAAACCGAGCGTGGCTGGGGGGCCGAAGGTGTCGCCCTCGCCTCGCTGGTCTGTGGGCGCGCCCACTGCCTAACGGACGTGTTCGCTGTGGCTTGGTAGTCTCCGCATTACTCCGCCACGCGATATGCGCGCGCGCAATATGAGTAGTGTGTGTGTGTTTTGGCAATACGATGCGCTTTTTCGTGTATTGTTATTCTGTTGTAAAGGTGCCCACTGCTCTTGCAATGGACAGAAGTGTTGCTAGTTACGCGGTTGTGTACAGCGCGGTTTGATGGTCAACACGGGGGGTTCAGGAATTGCCCACCTCTCTAAAGCTTGCTATGTATCTTCGCAAAACCCTCTCGCCAACCTCTCACAAGCAGAGGCCCAGCGCTACAAAGTGTGTGTCCTAAACGACTTTCGGTTGGACAAGGAACCCGGCAACGAACAATATAGAGCCAGTCGTACAAACCATTTTTTTATCCCTCTCCATTCTCCACAGCTCATGCGTGGACATACTAGACCCAGCATGGGACAATGGAATTTAGAACACATTTTGATTGATATACACAGAGTTGTATTTCCAGATGAGTTGAACGTGCTTTGACGAATTCCACGAACCGAGTCCGGGAAGACCCTCCATGCGCTTCCGTGACCATGTGTCCAGGAGGGTGGACGACAAAGAAGTGATGTAGCACGTACGAGGGGTTTTTGATTCATATAACCGCTCCGACGACATTAGATTCTACGAACCACTCAAAATCATCGATCAGCGTCGGGGCCGGTGCAGAGACGTACGACGGTGCGCGTCAGCTGGGCCATATCATCGATGTCCTAGAACGCTTGCCGCCGGTCGGTATTATATTTTTGGGAAACCCAGCACAGGACCGTTCGAATCGACATCGTCAAGTGCAAACAACGATGTTTCCACGGTCCACGGAGGGGGTAATGATGTTGCCTCGTAAGTGAAACACATGACGTGCGTCTGCGTCGCTTGCACGCATGGCAGCCTTTACCAGCTTCGATGTCGTCCAGGGAATACGTGCTCGTGCAGAGGGTCCGAGTCTTCATGGGGGGCTCTCCGTGACGAGAGGCGTCAAGTCGTTCCCACCCCCCCACGTTCTCCACATTGGGGGCGTACTCAGGGCGTGACGCCTTTTTGGGACATTTTCCCCGAAGTCGATCTGCTGCGCACCGCACCGATCCATCCGATCTCGCCCACCGGGCCTAATTTCATATCGTTCTCCGTGTTTCCCCTTTCAGACGGCGTAATGGGCCCTTCCCCCGCACTTCATAAAGATTGGACGCCGGTTTTGCGTAGGCGCGGTTGGTCGGTAGCAGTTCTTCCATAAAGGGCGCGGAAAAAAGAGAGAATGCTTTCGGGTTTGATCTTCGCGATATGGGGTACGCTCCGGACTGACATCTTGTTGGTATGTTGTTCTCCCGTCTTGCGAGCACGTCCACGGGACGGGCCCTCCGCCTCCACCACCTTGTGTCATCCGCTTTTTCCCAGCACCTTCTTCGTGTGCTTTGCGTGGTGACGGCGCTAGCAATGGCCGACGCCCTGCTCGCGAGCGAGTCGATCGCGCCTATTGCGGCTAACAACGGGGGAAAAACCTCCTCGTTTCGCAACGGGGAAACACGTGCTACCCTTGCGTCGCTTCCGGTCTCCTCATTCTCCACCACCGATTGCCGTAGCTCAAAGGGATCGTGGGGCGTTCTCATTGCATCCTCGCGACTGTACGCATACCGCCCGGTCCTCCTTTATACCTACTCGTCCTTTAAAGTAAACACCGTGAAGCCACCGCCGGCGCTAGCGAATCTCGATTGGTACAGAGCGAGCTCGATACTTACAGAGGAGGTACAAATGAAATCGTCCATCCGTGCGGTGGGGGACTCCCCGTAGTCGAAAAGCAAGCGACTGTCACTTCCTCACGCGAAAGGACGGTCCATCGCGAGTTTCCCAAAGGTGACGGAGCTTTTCGTAAGCATTTTCTTCGTCCCCTTTATCTCCTCCTAAAGAAAAAAAATTTTTGAAATTCCGGCAAACGAAAACAAAGTTTAGTAATCGGTACAGAAGGAAAAGGGAAAAAATTTATTATGAAGATTGGGGTCAGGAACAAGCAAATCTCACAAAAAAGTTCAAAATGCCCCAATAAACAAGCATTAACTGCTTGATAACATTGACTATATAACCCGATGTAAAATTTCTTCGTCAATCATGCGAATCGCTTCCTTGATGTTTCTTTGCAGCTCTTTAAGATTCACAGGCTTATTCGCATAACTTTACTTTTACCATCCCCAAAGATAAAAATCCGGTGGGTACAAATCAAGCGAACGAGGCGGGCCACTAACCCGTGAAATTGTTTTTTGAAGTAGTATTAGCGAGGTTCTTTACAGCCGACGCCACTTCTCGCATCCTAGTCGCCTCATCCTTTGATCTTCCTCTCAAAGATCTCTTTCCCTTTCATCGCCTTTCTATCTCATTTTCCCATGATTATCTTGGCCTGCCATGCTTCCTGTTTCTTTGAAGGGAACCATTTTAAAGTTTCTTAGGCCATCGTTTTTCCGTCATCTTTTGAATATGACCATACCATCTCAATCTTTTTTCATCAATTGTATCCATAATATCGATATCAATATCCATATAATTTTTATGTAACATTGGGTACAACAGCGTCACCAAAACGTCTCCAATAGTTCATTTCATTGATTTTCTTTTGTCTGACTTCGATCCCAAAATTCTGAACCTATGTACATATGCTTTCAACCAGCGATTTATTATTATCTTTGTCTAGTTTGTTATTTTAGTTTTACAAAAAATTATCAACTGTCTCCTCATCTCTCCCGAGAAATCCTATGTTTTACTTCTGCACATCCACCTTCCTTTGATATACGCACACACAAGGTACTTATAAGCTGTTGTCTTCTTTTAAAACACGCCCAATTATTAAGTTTGTTCCTTGTGACCTCGGGAAAAACATACTCTGTTTTTTATGGAATCATAGTTAAACCCTAAAATGTTATGTTCTTCATTTTAGTTTCCTCAGCATGTAATCTTTATCTATTCATTCTCGCCAAAATAACCTGGTCGTCAGCGAAGTGAAGGGGAAAACTTTATCATTGTCAACTTCCGTCCCCATGTTCCGACATTTACGTCTCCAATTTTTTAGAGCATTTAAACATATTTGGAAAAGAGTAGAAGCTATACAGAATCCTTGTCTCAGACCTTTAGATATTTTAAATGAATTCGTTACCTTTCTTAATTTTGATACAGCTTGTCATATCATTGTACAGTTTTGAATTGCTGTTTTTAATTGTATATTTATTTTTTGATGTCTGAGAACTTCCATAGGTTTTCCAATGGAACATTGTCATAGGCTTTTGTGAATCTACAAAGCCCGATGTGTTTCTACTTTTTGTGGTAACCTTTTATCTATTATTTGAGAAGGCAAAATATTTCATCAATGCAAGATCTTCCTGCCGAAACCTTTTTGTTCTTCAATATCTTTGATTGCTTTTTCCCAATCTGGTCTTTATAATTTTTCATATATTCTAGAAACAGAATTTGTCACGCTAATTGGTCTATAATTTGTACATTCTTTATGGTCTCCTTTTTTGTATATATTTGTAATATATTCTGTCTTCCATTATGTGGACATCTCAACTCTTATCATATAGTTTAAAATAAGGGTAATTGCTTGATAATAAAATCTGGGGTACTTTTATTAATTCTATTGGTATTCCATCTTGTCCAGATCTTCCCTTTTTCATCAATCTTACAGCTTCTTGAACTCCTTTTACTGATTTCTTGGATGTTTTCATAACTATCTACATTGTTTGTGTTATATTCAAGAATTCCGTCCGATCTTTGTTAACATCTTTCATATTCTCTCCATTCTTTAGCCTGTATAATTTGTAAATGACATTATTCGTTCCAGTTATTCCTCATAGTTTTAGTGTTTTCCATGCTTCTTTTGATCGGAGGCGCCTAAGTACTTTTCTATTATTTCACATTGGTTTTTCCATACTTCATTTCTTTCCTTTTTACCTCTGTTTTGTTTCATGTATTGTTTTCTATCATCTTGTTGTTTTGTTTGAAAGCCATTTGTGGTACAGGTTCTTCCTAATATCTACTATACTTGGCTTTTCTAACGTGTGGGCTGAAGTGGTATCTCCAAGATGGAATTCGGCACGACTTTATTCGTCTTTTTTGGTCCTGCCGAAAGATGTCGCATGACCCGGACCGCATCAAGCAGTGCTGCAGATCGACTCAACGGCAGAACTGAGAATGACTCAAAAGTCGCGCCGAATTCCATCTGGAAATACTCCCCTCAGCCGCCACGTCAAAAAACCCAAAGTACATTTTTAAATATCTTCTTTCCACCAGGGCTCTTGTTGAAATCATCCTCTTTTTTTTTCCTAAGATTTCGTTTGCTACTTCATGGATTTTATTTTTATTTCTTCAAGCATATTCAAAGCGGAAATAATGGAAATGTCATTTAATTTTATTGAAAGTTATATTTTAAACACAAATTTAGAATTATTTAATGGAAGCATATTTTCGTCCATTGTCGACATTCCTTTGTTGTCATTGGAGAATGGAAAATACAGTACTACTTTCAGCAAGTGGTGATCTGAGCCATATTCTGCTCCTCGACAAACTCTGATGTCTTCAAATTTTAATTTAGAGGAGGGTTTGCAAATGGCATAATCAATAATTGACTTCAACTGTCTGGTAGTTTGCGTCCCAAAATAAACTTCCGTATGTCTTTATGTAAAAACATTTAGAATACGAAGGTTATATTCTCATAATTCTATCAATCTATCCCATTATAGTTTTTAAAAATTTGTTGCGTCTACTTTGACGAGCTCTCAAATCTCTTGGGGGCAGTGAGTGCTTTGTGCTTTTCGGGTAATCCTCCATTAATTACAGCGCTTTTGGACTAATCCTCATTAATATTATGTCCGTCAGTCTCGTCGCAGTCCAGTTGTCAAAAGGGCCTCCAGGTTACATCTCCGCGTAAAGTTTGTTACTGGTTCTCCGTATTTTCCAATTATATTGCTATTTTTATTTATTCCAGTTCGACCGTTCAGATCTCCTAATATTATTTTTTCTATTTCCAACCTTCTAAAACATCAAGTCAATTGTTGATAAAATTCTATTTTCCTGTATCCTTATCATATGTAGGAGCATATCGCCAATTATGCAACATTGTATCCTTTCAATTTTAATTCCACCATATAAACTTTTTATTTCTCATTCCATATTTTAATGCTGTTTGACCATTTCTTTTTCATCGAATTGATACACCGGCCTTTGCTCCGTTCTTCCCTTTTTAACTCCACTGAATATATGGATATAATTTTCCAATTTTCACACCTTTCACTTCTGTTTGTTTCTGTTAAAACTAATTCTAATTTAAATATCTGTATCTCTTGAACTTCTTTTTGTTTCTGCGTAGACCTTAAATTGCAGTTTCAGAAATTTTTCCTTTTCTTTGCTTAAGTCGTCGTGCGAGGCAAATTACTAGGAATTTTGCATGTGACATCAAAGTATTTTACAAAGAATGCGGGGAGGAAGGTCAATGCTTCAACCCCAATCTGGAGGACCAGGAATTTTCTTCAGGCTTTCCATCCCCTAGGAAGGTTGCATTTTCTACGGCTAAAAGTCCCTCCTCCCGTAAGTGCGGAGAAATAAAGAATAGCAAAAGGAGTAAAAAGTAAGGAGATAAAGTAAGAGGAAGAAGACTATAAAATGAAGGACTTTTTAGCCCTCGAAACCTAATAGCGTCGGGGTCGAAAACACAAGAGATCTAGTGATAAAACAGGATGTAGACAGCAGTGTGGCACAAGAACTGGAAGCAATGCCCACTAGAGACCCTCCTCCTTTCCGGGCTGGAACCGGCAATATCCGTCGTTCCGCTGCTCGGCCCCTTCACCCAGATTCCGACAAGCCCAAATGAGGGTTGTAAAATTATTGTTCCAAAACTCTTCCAAAATTGCATTGTTGACTTAAAATATGAATGTCGCTCCATCCGGCTTTAAAAACCCAAAAAAATTCTCTATTCTGATACGTATCCGCCGTTACAGTTTCTTTGAAAAACAACCAATTTATCTGCGTCGATAAATGACCATACTCAATCTTTTCAAGCAATGTTTCCTATGGTATCTCAGCACCTCAGTCTGTTTTGCTGGTTAACATATCCATCAGGATGAAGTCAAGCCTCATCACTAAAAACACAACTCCATTACTCTAACAGAAGATGTCACGGTTCCATGAAGGCAAAATTCAAGGCCGTTGTCGGTTCACTAGATTCAAACTCTTGCCTGTTTGTTTTTCTCCTTTGTCTTCCATGCTTTAAATTCCGAGGACTTCCCTTTCATTTTGAAGTTTGATAAAGTCATACTGATTTGCATCGCCCAAAATAGTGAGGACGTATCTTTTGCCTCAAGACTTTCGACGTCACTTGGCCCCATCAAATCGAATGGACAAGTTTCCCAATTTCGCCACCATTCTTCGTATCATCGGACGGGTGTGTCCGGAATGGTTGTCGAGAGTTTTTCCCAGCGAGATAATTATCCATGGCTTGGGAGTCGTTAATTGCAATGTAAACCGATTACAGATTCTATCGTGTCAGTAGACCCCCAATCACCGCTGCGTTTACAGTTCCTTCGTCCGTCGAAGAAGTTATGTGATCGGACATCCAAAAAGAAAAAACTGTCTTTCAAACTTGGTTAGTGGAGAACCTTCACTCCTTCTACCGACACTTGCCACTTACGTTCCAAATGCGCCTTGGCTCATAACCACTGTTGGTTCGGATATACAATAATTCACACGTAGAATGTATTAATCAACTTTACAGAACTCATTTCTTCAAAAAGGTCTTTTCACTAACACAGTGCATGAGACCTAGAGCTGCAACTGATGCCAACCCTCATGAAAACAAATTACCCAAAAATTTCCGTACTTAGAGAAAATTTATTTTTCTGAAAGTCTACAATAATTTTAATACTTAACGAGAAAAATGGATAGTTTCTATTGCCCATTTTTTTAAATAAAAGAGTTTCTGGATTTGTTCTCCCGTCTTGTTGCCCTTGCTTTTAAATTATTTTGAAGATTTTTTGAAGTCTTTTTAAAAGTAAAATCAGATTTATTTAGTATACCTTCAGCAACCCAGCATTGTGTCTGGACGATTTTCAAATAACATGAGAGGTTCACTAGTGCCGATTTTAAAATTATATTTGTATAATTCCTAAATGTGATAATTCTCTTCAGTTATCTTTTTCATCTCAAGATGTACCTGATGATGAGACAACTCTGCGTCTCGAAATGTTATATATTACCAGTTTTTTAAATAAAAACACAATTTAAGATCTGGACTGTTTTAAATTAAACTAATTTATTTATTTATTTAAGTTAGTCTGTCAAAATAAGAGTATACTAAATAAATCTGCCCTTTTTTTTTGTTTACTAATTTAAAAGAATCCTACATTTTCTTTTTTAATTATTCTTCAAAGATATTACTGGTAAATGATCAAAATGAGACCTTTGCTAATGTTTCATCTTGTTGATTTGTGTTTAAAAAAAATTGAAAAATAAATATTACATATTTGATAATTCCAATAATTTGACTGTGGAGTGGAATAATTATTTGTTTCTCTCTTTCACATTTACAGTCTGCATTAATAATACTTAACATTTAATAGAATGCCTACATGGTCAGTGCAAATGACTTTGAAATTCTAATAAAATAATTTATAGGGAAAAGTCAAGTCACAGAAACAAAACTGCAAAATCGTATAATTCCTTTAATAACTTATCAATGTCAACAATTTATTTGGGATAGTTATAACAAAGTCTTATCAATATAAAATAAATTCAATTTGGGGTGAATTTTTGGGGACAAACTCTTTGCTTTTATTACATTAATTATATGAAAGAATGACTACAAAGAAGAATAGACACACCATGAATTTTTCAATGGGTCACACACAGTTAAGAAAAGATGAAATCAATATTGAAAAAATCACTTTTCAATGATGGAACACCCAGATTAGCTATGAGTTTTTTTCTTTATCCCCAGTGTTATTACTATCTGGACACCATATGCTGAAATTTTCAAGAACACAGTATAGTGGGAGTCAGCAGAACATTCTTTTTTTTTATTAATTTATTTTCTCTTTTTTGGCATTAAATTCTTAGATGTCATGGTTTCATCAATGAATAGTGGTTTAGCATTACTGAAATTTATAATAGGCATGGTATTCTAGTTGACTTATCAGCAACAAAAGTTTTAGATTTTTACAATTAGTTCTTTTAAAACTTCCCAAAATGACAATATAAGTATAGAAATTGCTTCGCCCCAAGATCCTACCAGAAATAATCCTTTTGAAATATATGCATTTGGGAGGAGGGCAACCTGCTGAATTTGTACAACCTGCATTTACCCTACATTCAATGATGCTAAATTACTATAAGAAGACTCAACCTAGTACAAGGGAACAGTAAAATTAAACCAAAACAATGTTCATACTGAATTTGAAACTAACTGGTACAAGCTTGTATTTTACAACATATTTTATTAATCACAGGACTGAAATATTTTTATTTTATCTTTACTTTTCAGAACTTCATAGCATTCTTTCAAATGTAATCCTACTGTTTAGGTGGTAATCTTAAATTCTTGTCGGAAAACAACTGATATTAGTAGAAGTCATCATGAATGAGAAAAAAAAATACTACTTCAATTGAGCTAGTACTTTGAATTATCACTAAAATCTTTCGTTCTTCACCTTGAAGGGAAAAGATCTTATTTTTGAAATCCTCGCAAGTATATAGCTTTGAACCAAATAATTTGAAAGTGAATGAACAAAAATATTAATATTGTTTTTAAAACAGTCTCAATCACCACCATACATGTGCGAAATCGCTTCAGTAATAAAACAGAAAAACCCAATAATTGGGAAAAAAAATTATTTTTTGAAGAATACAAGTGTTTTATATGCAAGTAATCTAACATGTTTTTTATAACTCGCGATACTTCAATATTTTTTTTTATATTTAATTTATTTCTGAATATTTAAATTACGAAAATCCCACCCTGCAAATCAAAACTAAATATCAGAACCCAAGAGATACAATGTTATTCCCCAAATTTTTGAAAGAGCCCCTTTCAAATGTATTCAATTTTTTAAATACTTTATTTTTTCCCTTGTTCTTTTCCCCCTTTTTAAAGTTCAACTAATGCTTTTTATTAAAATTTCCCCATTACTGTTTATAACTTTTTAATAAAAAAGAAAAATTAACAATATTTTCAACTGTTGATACATTTTATTGTGAGAAGAAAAAAATACACCCAGTATTTCTTAACAAAAATACAGTTTATTCTGAATGTTATAAAATATAAAATCAAATGAATCAAAATCAATAATGGAGATTTAAAAGGACAGGACATGGGGTTTTTAAACATATCTATCTAAATCTTTTTTGAAGCCAAAATTATCAATTGAATTTTGAAAACATAAACTCAGACACCCACAACAAAGTAATAAAGAAAAACAAATGGGTAAAGGGGGGGGAGGAGGTTATCTTGAAAAAATACAGGCCCACACCTTTCACCCAAATTATTTATTTTTGTAAAATGGAAAAAAAATAAATATTTGATGATTTTCCCAAAATTTATTTGTCTTTTTCGAAGCCCTTTTTATCTAAAAACTAGTAGTGCCTCATTCTAAAAAAAATGCAATTTACGTTTTTGGGTACAAAAAAATTGTATTTGTGCCCTTTTGAAAACAATTCTGGGGGAATATTCCCTTTAAAAAATCTTGTGAAAACCTACCCTTGGGTCTAAAAATTTTTTAAAAAAGGGAAATTAAAGGGATTTAAAGGGAACCCTTGTAAAACTCTGTCTACGGGGAAAATAAAAATAACTATCTTTCTTGTAACATCTTAATTCTCTTTTTTTATAAACACACAAGTAATCCACCAAAAAACACACATATCCGCCCCTACTTTGTTTCATTCCCAAAACAAGTCAAACTTGACAAACATTTTAAATTTTTACCATATTATAGGGAAAACCCAATTTCCTTTGTATAAATTGATTTAAAAGGGTTTTTATATATGAAAAAAAACAAAAACAGCAAACAATAAAATAGTTAAAAATAAAAAAATTTTTAATAAACATAAAGAACATTTTTTATTTGAATCATTGTTTTCATCATTTAAAAAAAATTATCCTCTTACCACATTCTGTCAACCGCCCTAATTTTTCATGTGAGATGTTGCTCCAAAAAATGTAAAATAAAACAAACACTATTTTAAAACTAAGTACAATATTCTCATTTCTGGTATATTTCCTGTCATTTTCCATAGGGCCACATAAAGGTGACTTTGTAGTTTGTGTATCTCTGCTAATTAACTTTTTTTTAAAATTGATAGATTTAACAAAAAAATAAAAGAAACCATGGAAATTCAACGCAATCAAAGGGATTTTATCCACTGTCAAGTGATATATTGATAGTTATATCAGAATTTCCAATGTTTGGACTAGTCAGCACACAATGCTTCTCATCCTATTCCACACAAATCAATGCTTAACATAAATAATTTGCATCAACATTTTACAAAAATATATAGGAGATAAAAGAATAACTATTGCTGACGAATAATACTCTCATACAAACAGGTTTAAAGACATTTAAATATTATAATAAAAATCAGATTAGAGCAACCAATACACTTTGGGGCAGATGCACAAGCTTGGTTCAAAACTCGATATTAAACAATTTGCAAAAATTAAAGAAAGTAAGACAAAGCAAGTGATTTGTATGCATTTTACTTTGAACAATGTAAAATTATATGATATTTAATTCCAGCTGCAAAGGTGCATAGGATTAATCAACACCAAGATATAATTTTGAAACCATAGCCTTTAACAACTTATAAAATCCAGTAGCACCATTTATCGAACATTATGAAACAGTCATGTTATCATTTGAATATTCGAGGTCCAAAGGTAATTAAAACTGGATATGGAAAAAGGCACAATCTTTTAATATATAGCTTTCACAAACAGTCCCAGCCTCATGAATGTTGCAGGAGTAACAAGACCAAAACTAGAGAACTTACAACCCAATATCTACTTCTATACAGCACTTCATACACAACTCCTTTCATGTGCTTTCTAGTACAGAATTAACTTTCAAAAACATTACTTCACATACTGTACTATTAAACAATTAACCATAGAAAATCCCATAACCTGACATGTAGGTTACTGTTAACAAAAGACACACTTTATACAGGAAAATATCTTGTTACATTTTAGAGATGTAACAAACAGATATATCTACAAGTGTACAAGTATGATACTTTACTCCACTACAATACATATTTACTGAATGGTACTGTGATTGTATGAACATCCTAATGTGATTTACTATTGTTTCACTTGTTTGGTTCAACTGGTAAAACACACTCAAAACTCAAACATTCTACATGCAAACAGGTTCAAGATATCACTCACTCACTCAGGATAGGTTATCTCATTTGCCTTCTCTGGAGGTACAACAAATTAAATACCAAAAGCAACACAAATTAAAATTTCCTTAATCTTCCTAGACTAACAAATACAACCATGAAATAAATAATCATGACTATGATGATGAATTGGTAACACACTTGTGAAGTACATATATATGTATATATTACACTATGTATATAGATCAATAACGTGCAAGTACTCACAAATTAAAGCTTCAGTAATCTTAAGAGCACAGCCTAAGTATATACAAAAATAAATAAAGGAACAGCTCAAAAGGTACCCAGAGAATACGAAGAAATAATGCCATATTCACATTTCTTGCTTCACTATAGTTGTGCATCACTTAACTCTTTTGATCTGTCATCACTTGTCAAGACTGATGGACAGCAACACTAGTTGCATACAACACACAAATTTTACAAAAGAAGTGTCAGAGAAATAGAAGTAGGATGACAAATGTCATTTCATTAATAAATTATATAAACAAAACATATTTCCAAAAATAACATTGAAAGATATAGAAGAAAGTTGCCAGAAGAAAAATTCCCTTGTTCACCACTATAACACTGAACTCAAAGAGAAAACACAAAACGTAATATACACGTTACTTAAATCTGACCCCTTTATATCACAGAGCAATTAATTTTAACAATACAATAAACTGACTTTTCCAGATAATCTCCCTGGGTTCTGTACAACATGTGAAAATCACAATTATTACAATGAATAAAGGTATGGACTCTTTTGAATGAATTTAATGACACGTGCAGTAAATGAACTTGAAACTGCCACTCACATCGTTCGGGATACTTCTCCCACCTATTCTGGACTTTTCACCCACTTTCAACACGAATTGTCGTGTATTTACTGCTATTCTCTTTCCCCAACTGGTCGTCGCATAAAAGTTGCCAGTTCGTTTACCTCGTCCTGGCATTGCTTGCCTGTGGGTAACCTTGAATTTTCATGCCGCAGCCCCGCGTCGCCACTCTTCTCCGTTTGCTGTCCCACGACGTTACAAGTTTCCTTCTCGAAAACTGGACTCTGATACGCCTACACTTACCAATCCCTTCTCCCGTTCTCCGGACTCGTACGATTCTCGTTCCAGTCCAAATCTTTCTCACATACGCTTCGCTCTTCCTGGGATCGTCCTTCTACTTCAAGCCGCCCATCATTGCCTCGTGCTTCCAGCCCTCGAATAATTAATGTAGCTGAAGGCGCTTTAAATGCTGGCCTACTACCACACTTTGTGCGTGTGGTCTCAGCGTGCAATATGAGATGCTGATTTAGTTAATGACCTTTCTCTGTGCCGAATTTTACAAATTTGAAATTATTTCGAGTCAAACAGTCACCACTTGCTCGCAAGTATTGTGAATGCGAAGACTGTCTGTGCACTCTACTTCTTAATTACCTGATTTCGAAGATACGCTTCCTGCTTAACTTTTTAACTACCGTTAAATAAACTTCTATGCTATCAAGTTACAATCGCCGTCCCTGCTGCAACAAAAGAGCTCAGTCTAATGCCGTCGCTGGGCTGCAATCAGAGAGTTCCTTCCGGAGGCGCGCCATGATACTATGGTACTCGCGTCTGAGGAAATTTTGGAGTGGTGAATATTCTCTCTTTGTGACCTCCGGAAAACATTATTCACTAGTTCGGGCGTCAGAGTTCGAAAGCCGTGGGTAGATGGGTTGTTTGCGCCATCGCTCCGCCGCGCACCCTCCTCCTGTCTGTTCGTGGCTTCTTTTCGTAGCTGATGGTATGCAATGGGGGTTGTCTAATCTCCCATGACGTTTCGATATATATATATATATATATATATATATATATATATATATATACACACACATTATATTAACCTTCATGTTCATATTTACAGATCACCCAAGAAATAAAGGAAATAATAAATATTTCAACACCGTTTTCATAAATCCCAAATTTCTAACGTTTTCCTTTGCTACACATGTATTTTAATGAGATAATAATCTTAACAATTAGCACCTTAAATTATTATTAAATATTTTCAAATATTTTTAATAGTTTTTCGATCATATTTAAATATTTATCTCGGAAGATGTGCAAATTGAGTTTCTCCCGAAACTGGCTTCTCTCGAAAATTTCTGCACATAAATCTTCGTGTGATCAGGAACAGAAATAGATTATATAGCAGCATTGGCCGCTTGAATGCGCTTAGTGTCGTGCCAGGTCCAAAATGTGCTAGCAGCGTGATCATGGTTAGATCGTGAACACAGGCCAACGATCAAAAACTTTTTTGGATATGTTTACCTAATTATTATCAATTTAAGTGTGGTGATTCCAAAAATAACATTAAGATGCCTTTTCACGCACTATTTGTCCACATTTTAACATTTTCTCTTTAAAGCTAGGCAAATGGAGCTCTGAGTATCTAGAAATGTATGAGATGCAGGAAGCTGGAATGAGAAATTAAAAGGATGACAGAGAGGGTAATATACTCTTTGAAAAAATATTTGACATGCAGTACCGTGTTTTTTTTTATTGAAGGCACACGTTTTTGCATTGTTGCTATGAAGATAAGATACTAGTTTACCAGTTCAGTCATATTAGTCATGGCTAAAGAACAGTCCTGTCAATTAGTTATATTTGTATGAATTTCAGGATTAAAACACCAACGGAACATTACAGACTTTGTTAGAAATATGTACTCTTTCCTATTTTTGAATTAAAACTTGGTAATCAGGACAAATTCGCACTACATAAAGTAAGTATTTGTGAAGAGGGTCTTAGAAAATGGTCTAGTTATTCTTTAGATTTCCCATTCCGATGGTATGGAGGGAGCCATGGATAAGATTCATGGCTCCATGGTTCAGATAATTTCTAGTTTTGTTAAATTGATGTTACTGGTTACAACTCAAAAAACAATAAAAGTAATTCAGTACCCTAAACTACCAACTACCAAATGCAATTAGGCCAATAAGCCATAGTCCCGATCTGCCTGGAACCTAAACAACTAGCGGCCATTACAGGATAACATGTATACGTGCGATAATATGTTAATCAGGATAATACGTTAAGTGATGAATCTACCTAAGTTATAAAGATGAACTAGCTGGAAAATGAACAGTGTCCAGTAAACAGTGTTTACCAAAACCAGTTGTTTACTTAAACTAAGGTAAATGATTTGGTCAGAGATTTGGACGTAACAAAGGAGAAAGCTGAACTCCTTGTCTTCAGACTCAAGGAAAACAACTTGTTAGCAGCTGAAATTTCAATACCTGTGTACTGGAGAGGAGATTAGCAATTTGATCATTCTTTCAAACAACAGGATTTAGTACATTGCTGGAATATTGCCGGAATATTGACGGTCTAGCAAGAATGAGTTCGGCAAATATGAAGGAAAGTTATGAAAACCTCAATGTAGTTTTGGACTCCGCACATGGATGGATGATATGTGATGACTAGGGCTGTGATTTATATGCATTTGTATATTTTTCTGTTAACTAAAACATCCCGTTTCAACAAATTGTATACGTTTTGAGGCATTTAGAATCAATTTAAGCTATTTTTATTTCGCATATTTTCGTATATATCACCATAATTGCATATTTGGGCCATATTTCCATATTTTTCTTGCATATTAATCCCTCATCCGCGAAATGAAGCCCAACAGTTACAATTCCGTCAGCGTGTAAGCGGCTCTGACAGTTCTCTCGCCTCGTGCTGTGTTGTCACCAGGTTTTATTATAATTGAGCGGAAGTCATATTTTTAAGGTACAACCTATATTCTTTTTATTTTGTGAAATATACATTAACTGCATTTTCAATTATTTTCCTAAGAAATGAGTATTTTTCAAAATTAAGCCCTTGACTTAATGTTTGTCGCTTGTAACTATTTATACGATTTCTGTATCTTTTTTGGCTGGAAACATATTTTCCACTTTACACTTTTTATTTATTTTTACACTTACACATTACATTACACTATTTCGCATCTTTTCCTTTTTTTAATTAATTACCTAATATATTACCATATATGCGTATTTCAAAGGTTTTATAGCATATAAATCACAGCCTTAGTGATGACTCTAAAATGACATGCATGCTTCTTGGCCAGTAATGTGTTTTCTTACTAAATTACCATGTTTACTATGTGGATGGGATAGTAGGGCGCGAGATCAGCATTGGTCTAGAAAGAATTGGTCTGTAAGAAAGCTTTAAAGCCAGAGGAAAAGAACATTCTACGGGACTATCTGGTATATCAACACAAGGTTCTGCTGCCTCCATTGCACATACAATTAGCCCTCATGAAACAATTTGTAAAGGGGTTACCTAAAGATACGCAGTGTTTCAAATACTTTTGTGAAAAGTTTCCGCAATTGTCTAAAGCAAAATTAAAAGAGGGAATCTTCGTTAGGCGTGATATTCGAAAAATGATGTTTGATACACAATTTGAATTATATATGACATTAAATGAAAAAGAAGCGTGGATTGCATGTAAACACGTTGTAAATAAGTTTCTAGGCAACAAAAAAGACCCAGACTATCAAGCAATTGTTGCTAATGTGCAGGATGCTTTCAAGAAATTGGAATGTTGAATGTGCCTGAAGGTCCGCTTTTTATACAGTCATTTACATTTTTTTCGGACAATTTAGGCGATGGAAGTGAAGAACAAGGTGTGCGTTTTCTTCAAGATCTAAAAGTGATGAAAAAATGTTATTAGGGACGCTGGTGCACCAACATGATGGGAGATTACTGTTGGTCACTTTAACCGGAGAGGCAGCATACGGAACATTGGAGAAAGAGCTATATCAGGGGATTTAAAGAAGACACATAGAAAGTGTACGTCAATGAACACATAAAGCCTTTGTAGAATGTAATCTTAAGAATATAAAGCAATCTTCTTGTTTAAATAAAGTTCTGTTGGTATTTTAAAAGTCTGTTTACTTTTCATTTTATTGCTATAGCATATTTTCCCATATCTTAATACATCAAATTGTGACTAAACTGTGGGTGATGGAAACAAATAGAGTTCAAATGCGGATTCAGCACCCAAAAAACTATAAAAATCAGCTATCAAGATTTAAAAAGTTTTTGAAACCCTTTTGTTGGCCTGTGTAATTATTACCCTAAATATTATCACAAATAACAATTCTCCTAAATCACGCTCTCCGGTTATAAAAACAATTTTTAAAACCCATGAAATAGTTATACAGTTGAATAGGTTTTATATATATATATATATATATATATATATATATATATATATATACATACATATATATATATATATATATATATATATATATATATATATTAACAAGTAGAAGAAACCTAACTGGAAGTCTAAATACTTTTTTTTATTATTATATTATTCAAAAGGGTGGTTTATAAGAATCATACAAACATTCTTAAACATGCTTTGTAGTTTTTTCTTGAAAAATATTGTAATCTAGTCATAATTTTCATCAATATAGTTGCATTGAATACTTATTAATACAAAAAGTAGAGACATTTCTTCCTATACGAAATGTTGAATTTCAGTATTGTGATGTTGAAATGAGTAACTCCTTGGAATATCCTCATATGCTACTCACAGAAATTGTCATCCAACCATACTTATATTTTTACCATTCTTTCTTTTGCAACAAACCTTGGTGTCCTTGATGGAGGTAGGCGGTTTGGTAGAAGTTTGAGAAGAGAAAAAAGTTGATGATGTTGAAGGCAATGCTTGCTAACAGAAACAAGACTGGCTGCTGGCAGGTTATATTTGCAGTGTTGATAGTAATCACAATTGTTACAATCACAAAATGCGCCTGTTGAAAAAAATAAGACACTTTAAATTTTACACGCGACTTTTTAAGAGTATTCTTATTTACAAGAATTTATTTATTTAAGAGAATTTTACACGCGACCTTTTTTACTTTTTAAGAGTATTCTTGGCAGCAGTATAAAAATAAAATAGTGCTGCAGTTTTTTTTAAAGAAAACTTCTTCATAAATATATAACTATTAAGAAGATAGTAGGGATAAAATTTTGAAAAAAATGAGAAGCTGCATTATTTTGGGTTTTATATATCGTCTACGTGTTTTTTCACGCAGCAAATTTTTATGCAATTAATTTGTTATAACTCCACCAAGTCCCGCTGCAGCACAATATTGTGCTGAATTTTAATTCAACCTGAGCAACATTGGTTCTGGGCATTGCAATGTGACGCAGGGCGAAGCTGACAAGGACAGAACAGGCGGAGCGCCCGAGACACACAGAGAGAGACAGAGACAGTCAGATTCAAAGAGAGAAAAAGAACGACAGAGATACAGAGAAAGACAGACATAAAGTGAGAGAAATAGAGACAAAGACACAAAACAGACTGAGACAGAGACCGAGACGGAGAGACCGAGGCGGATTTACAGAGACAAAGGGACAGCGACACACTGACGGACAGACAGACAGACAGACAGACCGGACACACAGACAGATCAGATACACAGACAGACCGGACACGCAGACAGACCGGACACGCAGACAGACCGGACACGCAGACAGACCGGACACGCAGACAGACCGGACACGCAGACAGACCGGACACACAGTCCGGACATACAGACAAACCGCACACACAGACAGACCGGACACACAGACAGACCAGACAGACATTTAAAATTCACGGTAATATTATGATGCAAACTGGTGCTTGAAGCTCATTGGCTGAAGTCGGATGCGCGAGAACCTACCCATCTCATTCCACCATGGACAGTCCGATTGAGTTTGATTCATAAATGATGTAACACATAAGATTTTGCGTTCATATGTCGTGATTGAATCTATGATTAAATATTGGTAAAGCGGTTTTCCCAATCACGTTTTGGCTCGTATTTCAAATTTTTGAATTAATAAAATTGGTTTTAAAATTTTTCACTATTGTCCATATTGTTTAAAAGTTCGAAAAAAATATATGTTATAGAATGTTAAAAGACACATTCTAGGCAAAACTGAGACACATTCAACCTTATCTCTGTCGAAAATCTATTTCAATTTTTTTCTATTTTAATTTTGTGGTAGAATTGCTTGCCAAAAATACCTTTAATTTCAACTGCTTTTCCCCGCCTCTTAATTTTTTTCAGCCTGATACATGCAATAAAAGCTAAGAAAAAAACATGAAAAATATTTTTCTCGCTACAAATCTTTGCTACAAATTGTCCTGAGAGGCTGATATTTTGTGAAGCTATGGCATATTTTACCTCTTTCGTATGGAGTTATTGATTGGCGATTATCGATTGGGTTTAGCTACTTTTCACCCCCTTCTTCACACCTTTTATAGTAGAAATATTTCGCCACGTCACACATCTGACTACTGGCATCTGAGTGCAGTTTAGAAACTTCAGTAAACTTCTATGCGAATGGAATGACTCCGAACTCATACACTCTTTAATAATTCAGGTCTTGGAAACTAGAAATTTAGAAATTCAATATACCTATTATCTTTACGAAATGCATTCGACATTTTTGAAGCATTGTATGTCAATGTGTATGGCATTCTAATACACGTACGCAATAAACACTTACCATTTGAACAAGAGTGATAAAAGGTTTGAGGAAGAAAACGCCAGGTATTTGATGGCTGATACAAAATAGTAAAATATAGTAACAGCGTGCGCCAGCTTGATCCTGACGCTCATAATATAGCTCCGCCTAAAAGAAAACGACACCATGTTTATTACAAAGATTGTAAATTGCTATTGCTAGTACGATCATTACAATTGTTTCATAAATGTTATTTTTCATCAAAAGGTAGCAAAATTAAAATTAATAAATAAAATGAGTTCAAATAAGTAATTAGATATCAAGTAAAAGAAAAGTTAAGAGGTAATTATGTAATAGCAAGAAGGAAGAGGGCATTTGCTTTTACGTCTGATTGCATATTCTGGCAGCATAAACTATTACTTAAATGGAATTTAACCAACCTGGAAAGAGTCGGTACGCAACCCAGCTGGCAATCGCTACTGAGACGTGATGAGTGATGTGAAGGAACGTCAATTGGTTCCTCTTCTTTCGCAGCACAATAAAAATTGTGTCAAAAAGATCTATCATTTTAATGACATAGTAGAAATATATCGTTTCATTGACCTGCAAAAAACAGTAATTACATACCAATATATTGCAAGAAAAAGGTTTAGCCTTCAGTGGGCACGCGGCGTACTGAGTACTCCACGCTAAATTTCTGAGCTTATATTTTCTAAAATTGCGATAAGCCGGCTCTTTCGATACCTAATACCCTACCGTCAGTTGTTGCTCTGCTGATTGTGAGTCAGTATGTATTTTTATTTGTGTTGGGTAAACTCTGTGCGAGCTCTTTTCCTTTTCCCGTGCATCTATGCGTACTCTGTACGCCGCGCGCCTAGTTGGAAGTAATTAAACATTTTTTTCATTTTTACAATAGAAAGTACAGCATTAATAGCGCTCTTCTAGATACAAAGTTTGGGATGGAATCGCATTTGGAAGAATAGATCGACGACGACTCCTCAGATAATGAACCATAAAATGTACAAATGTTCGATCCAAATCTGAAGAAGACATATGCACATCACACTTCAACAGTGATAGTGATAGCGATGAATTATCTGAAAACAGCCAAGAATACTTTTCTAAAATCATTTTCAAACACAATAGATCATGTCGTAAGAAACAATTACAAGAAATTTAAAAAAATGGAAAATCCACCCCTGAACAAAAATTTTCTGGAACACAAAAAGAAAATGAAGAAAATTATTCCATCCGCATAAAAAAAAGTGACTAATGACGTGAAAGACGAACTCCCTGCATTTATTAATTTCATAGACATTGTAGATGAAATAGTTTTGTACAGGAATAAGCACATCACGTAAAAGAAACTTTCTGGCATCTTGTAAATTTAAGCGCTTAAAACTATTTGTTTGCATTTTTTTCTTTGTTAAAAAAATTGTGTAAAGAGGAAATGTTCGAATAAAATATTTTAGTGTAATAAATACGACATTTTAAAGTATTTAGTTACATTTTAGTAGCTTTACATAAAGCATTTGAAATGGCTTACTCTATACGCCGCGCGCCCATTTACATGAGTATTAGTCGCACGCCTACTTAAGGGTTAACTGCAGTAAAACATTATTGCATAAAATAGTGCTAGCTAATAAATTGTGATTGAAATATATTAAAATAATTGGCTCTTTTTCCGTTTTTGTGACGAACGTGATAAAATGGGCTCACTTTCGCCAGAACTTACAAACGACAACACGTTCGACGAGCGGAATCGCATCCTACTTTTAACCTCAAACATCAAGAGCAAGGAATGGACGCCTGTTACGCATGTCCATCTTCATGGTGAGGCGCCAGACTTCGCTTTCTACCCAATTAACAAAAATACCTCAGCGTATGTTACACGCCTCCTATCTTCCACGCAGGGGAAATCAAGATGACATATGTTTGTCTTGGTTTCATGGTGTCGTAGACGACCACCCGGATCCTGAGTCTCGCGGCGTCGCTCACGTCGTTAGCTTGAAGGCAGGCAGTGAGAAGGCGATGCTTGTCCTGGTAGTTGGGTTCGCCCAGCTACCCACCAATTGGGCCTATGGCGCGTCGACCTTTGGGCAGGATTAGGTGAAAGATGCCTTTTGGGAGTATTCCGCATCCCACATACGAGTCCGGCTGGAAAACATACCACCCGTCAAGTTGTCTAGGTTCCGGCGGTACTCACGTCGATAGCTTAAAGGTGTAGGCAGTAAGGAGGCGGGATGGGGGCATCCGGGCCGCCCGACCTTAGTTCGGGCACCCCAGTTAGGTTCTCGGTCATCGTACAGTGGCCCGGATACTGTGGGCAAAAGAGGGAGTGGAAGTTGTTCCCATGCATATGAGTAGTGCATTGTTTTGACTTCGGCACCAGCCTGGATAGCTAGGAGCTCTGAGCTAGCAGGGCGGCCCTTTCCCAGGCAATGAATGGGGAGGTTGCCGTGACGGTAAACTGGGTTCCGGCTGTATCCGGACATCAGGCTGTCAGCGTACTTGCACGTCGGTAGGGGGTGCGGATGGAAGGCGAAAAGCCAGAGGTGCACACCCCGGGAACTTGTCCCCTGATGAAGCAAGATTCAAGTGTAGTTGTATACTTGGGTTTTCTTAACGTGGCGTCTCACGGTCACACGCAAAGGAGGGCGAGGGAAGGTCCAATGGGGAGCTGCAACGTCAATACAGCTCTGATTTTTGCGGCTCTCTATTGGAGTCTTCCATTAGAGCTCTCTATTGGAGACCTTCCCTCTCTTTCCTTTGCGCGTGACCTTGAGACGCCACGTTGAGAAAACCCAAGTATAGACCACATGGGGTTCACTATTATCCCACACACGAACACTCCAAAGCTTTTTATTCCAAAATCATTTTATTAACAATTAAAACACAGCATTCACATTTGAACTATGAAACAGAATGTCCTCGTTCCCGCCATTCGTACTTCGCTTTGCTTACAGATTTATCGTGCCGGGAGTCAATTCGTTACAATAAAGAATAATTATATGAGAGAATGCGTGAACTCTGTAGTCTAAAGGAACTTTTTGAGACTATTTCTCACATTTCTCGCAAAGGGACTGTGAACAACTTGTTTTTTTTATATATAAGATGGCTGGCAATGTGTGCAGCAAATGTGTTTATTCATTCAAAACACAGTGTATATTTGGACTCGTATGATATAATCGGAGTGATAATAATATAGAATTCTGGAAAAATGATTCGAAAATATTTTGTGACAATGCGCGATAGCCGTAGTGACTCTTGTAAATCTTATCATGTAACTTTCTTGTCCTTTCTGAGGAGTGAAGCTATTAAAAAGAAATGGGTAGAAGTTGTGCCACAGAGAAGAGAATATTAAACAGCGAAGTTTACGTTTTCAAAAAACATTTCAATTATGCGGAAATTATTATAATGAGAAGTGTAGTAAAAACTCATACTTCAAGAATTATACTTTCATCAAGACAAATATTATAATGTGAATAATTTGTACTAACATGTTATACCAAAAAGGGGGATTGGTAGGAGTGGCCATGGTTGCTGTGGATTGAGCTGTACTAAAGTGAAAGGTTTGGATTCATTAAAGTGATAAGGAGGCTATATAGACGAGACGGCAGTGATAAGAGAGTGGTAGAATGGTCACGCGCTGTTAACTCTGTGACCTGCTTCAGGGTTTCCTTGAGATGCAGTTGATACTGGTTGGTGGATAGGATTTTGACGAGCGCACTCGACTCGTGATGTGCTTCCGGACATCTTATTTATTCACGGTAGCAGCTATTCTTTGTGTGATTCAATTGTTGACAGTTCCGGCATTGAACTAGGCGTGTCCATTCTCTTCTTGTTTTTACGGTGACGATGCAGTGAAGGAGATCTTTAAGAGACATTATTGATCTGCATTTATCTGTGTCTTCTAGCAATATTATACTAGGAAGGCTTGGATATCGGTTCGAGGTAATCTTCTGTCCACCGCGTTGAGGCTAATGGAATTTTAAGGTCCTGCATTCAGTGAGTAGGAAGTCATGATCGACAGAATCAAAGGCTTTACTGAAATCTAGTAGAGTTAAAACTATTATTTCCCCATCATCTAGGGCTTTTCTCAAATCTTCGGTAACTTCAAGTAATGCGGTAATACTTCTACCTGGCCTAAAACCTGACTGGTACGGATTTTATAATCCATACTCTGTTAAGTGTAAGTAGATTTGCTTATGAACAACTTTTCGAGGATTTTAAAGTGTCGGTAGAATAATTATAGGCCGGAAATTGTTGGAATAGGAAAGGCTTTGGGACTTCGGAAGTGGATGAACTTGGCTAATGTCTATGCCTGTGGGAAAGAAGACGTTGTTAGTGAATAATTAATCATGAGAGTAATAACTGGAAGAGCTACATCTGCAATAATCTTCCACTGTCTAGCATTAATTCCGTCAGAACCGTTTGCGTTTGATTTTAAACTCCTCAAACCTTTACGAACTCTGTATTGTCAACACATTTAAAGTACAGTCGGTGTCATCTGAGTACAGTCTGACGTCATCTGTATTTATGTCGTGTACTCTGATAACGCTTTTGCTTTAAGCACTGGGTCAAAGGGAAGGAGCCGCATTTAAGACATGTGTGTTCAATTTGTCCAAGGGTATGTCTGTGACTGAAGTTGTTGATCCCACCCTAAGATTTCTAAGACTGTTTCAGATTTGTTTTAAATCAGTTTCTGCTTTAAACAATGCGTTGTATTATTGCACTTAAGCATTTCGTATTTTTTGGTTAACTCTATTACGCAATTTTGTGCTTTCAAGTTTCAGGATGGCCGTTTTTCTCGTCAGTATATTTTCTGAACTACGTTCGTTGGCTCGCTCGTCGCACATAGCGATGTCGCTAGCCTCTGAGGTCAGGTTCGATTCCGTCAAATCTCATGTGAAATTTGTTCCAACAAAACGAGTTTGGCTGCTTCACAGGGCTAGTCAACACCTGTGAAGGGTCCTAAACCCTACTGCTATCCTTATTCCTTCCCAATTCTGGCCGCTGGGTAGTGACGCAGGAGCGCGTAGCAGGAGGCTGGTACGAGGAGACGCTACCTGGCGGTCCTCTTGACAACCGACTGTGACGTGACGTAACATGACTTAAAGGGTAATAGAGGATTACTCCGCGCAAGTTAATGAGATTACTCCCGAGCGCAAAGCGCTCAACGCTTATAGGGGCTTGGAGACGCGTTGCATCAATTTGTAGACGCAACAAATTAAATTTAACAAAAATAAAAAGTCACGATGATTCATGTTAGCCCGAATTGCATCATTTAAACATGGTGCTGGGGACGCGTAACTCTGGATGTTTTTAGTGGAGCATGTTTGCGAATAAATCACATACGATATTATTTCACACCTGAACTTTGTCGTGAATAGAAATTTGTTGGTACACTAATTGACACAGCGCACGGATGCTGTCTGAAAAAAACTGCATTGAAAGATTTGTAGTCACGGTACGAAATAAGTTTTGGCTTATACTTTGGACAGTTCATTGAAAATGGCAAATACAACAAATCATGTCTGGATATTCCTTGAACCGGGATCTGACCTAAATTAATGCCTTATCGGGCTCCGAAACAATGATATGATCAATTCAGCTTTCACTGTGTGAAGAATAATGCGTTGGATTTAATTTGAGAATATGCAAATTCAAGGATTCAAAAGTTTTCACGATGTTACGTACAGTGTGGTTGTCTGTATTTACTAAGTTGCAATTTAAATCGCCCATGATGATGATGCTAATGACTTACAACCGAGGAAATATGTTCTTCCAACACTTGTAATTATCCGGTTCTCGGTGGCCAATACACTACTATAGCCATGCAACATTTTTCACATATCATAATTTCTACAAATAAAAACTTAATATCAGTCGACTCTGTGACGGATGAATGTATAACTTTGCATTTTAAATCGTTCCATATATACATGCTACACCACCATCCGATTTATTAGTGTCGATTTATTATGGGCATCTAGTCCGAAAAAGCTGATAAATATTCTTCCTACATATAGTAAATTATTTCCTCTAACATGCTGTGTAGTCAGAACCAACCAACCAAGGCGCCATGCCTCTCCGTTAAGGCTAAATGTACCGACACTAGTTCCATTTGTCGCCACCACGTGGCAGCACTAAAATAAGCAAAATTTACTAGACTGATAACGTCTAAACAAATTGTCCGATTTTGGATCTGTAAACGTCATTGGACTCCTTTTTTAAAATAGAATTCACGCTACGATGCCGTTTTTCAAAAGATTTCAAAAACATTTTGAAAACGTTTTCTCATATTTCCCGGGAAGAAATTAAAAATGTGGGCTTATAGCGCGATGGCGACATGCTTCCTGAATCAACGCCGTGTTAATCATGCTAATCGGATGAATAGGAGCGGCGTAAGTGTAATTTCGGAAGACATACCTGACGCCCCCTCCCCTTTTCCTGCGTCACCCGCCCCGCCTCGACGCGGACGAACGACAAACCCGGCCGCCTGCGGCACGGGAGGCCGAACTTTCAGACAGGCAAGCTGGGCAGTCAGTCCTTTCAGTCTCAATATATTTCTTCACGTGTCAAACTAGTGATGCTGTATCACAGCCAAACGGTCTCATATCATCTGTAGTAGTCGTATAAAACTATATATCTTGTTCACATATTTCCGTCTTCCTTCGAATACCATCAAACAATTATTTGAGGCGGTACTCAAAATATCGATTCCGTTTTGGGAAACTGATTTCAAAAAGAAAATTGAACTAATTGTGTAGATATCACCATAATTCCATGTCCTAACATCTTATTTTACATACATTTTACTTCTAAGATCTTCCGTTATCATTCCTCTACCAGAAAGTATGAGCCGAGATTACGTACGAGCTCCTTTATCTTGCGACTCGATTTTTGATCTCAAACGGCGTTTGTCTTCTTGATAGATTTCACCTGATGAATCTGTTTTCCCAAGTAAAACCCTGGAAAGCTAAATTTTAAAATTGTTTTTCTTTGTTGTTAATTTTAAAACTACTTTCCGACAAATTATGTAATCGGATACCGGAAAACTCTTATTGTCAGGGCCCTGGTAAAGAAGTAAAGTGGAAAAATCCTCTTGCTAAATATTACATTACTTCTTCTAACTCGTGGTCTGGCGAAAAATACAATACAGTGTCCTTGATGCCTAAAATCGATTGACACCAAAACATATCTGTCCGTTTATGGTCAACGCTAACGCCAAACCGCTCTGCCAATTTTCTCCAATATTGATCTTCCGAATCTACCTGAGAGAACTCGATCCTTTGGGAGTTTCAAACGGATATTTTAATTTTTGGGGGTCCTTTACATTAAGCCTCAAAATCATTTTCAAAATCTTCTCAAACCGTCACCAAATTATTTGATTAAATTTTGTCCTCGTTTACGTACAGATTGCAAGAGAAATTGATTTATGGTGTTTGTTGACATCATTTATGTTTAGAAAATTGCTAACGTGCAATTTTTGAGGGCGTCTTCCTTCAACTATAATTTTGATGATATATTTTTTCCTTACTGAAATCTGTTCTGATGGATCTGAAAATAAGATCAAGTTTAATTTTGAAACATTTGAGTAGTTTTCGTGCAATTTGGGGCAAGTATAGGCAATTAAAACAATTGTAACTTTTTCTCAAAAGAGCCCCAATTTTTGTTTAAAGACGATACAAAATATGATGGTGGTCTCATTTTCCTTACCCGCCGTATTTTCAGAAGATTGCAAAGGTCATGTAAGTTTATTGCAAAACCGCGTAGTTTTAGAGTAATTTAAGAATGAAATTGATGTATATATTAAAAATCTCAAAAATCACAACAATTGTTTTCCATGGATAGAAGGGACGCTTAAAAAATTACAATTTTCGTTGAACTCTATCAATTTTCAAAATTGCAAATTTAGAAATAATGCCAGAAAGTGTGTGATGTATCATCGCTAGCTTTTATTTGAAATTGTATTGTAAGGATACTTACACAGTGTAATTGTACTAAATTACTTCTAATGAAATTTGATGTTACATATTGCAGAAAATCTGATTTTGCATATTCGTTTATTTAGCGTTTTCCTTATATATTTATGTCCATATTTTGCAATTTCATTCTACAAATTTTTCCGGACTTACTCGTGGCATATGTATTAGTACTACGCTGAAGCTGGGAACTGAGATTAGTACACTGCTGATCGCATACTATTTATAGAGAGGGTTGAGCAATATTTAAATACTTGTCTTTGAAATATATATTTTTGTATTTAAAACTCTATTTTTGAGTTTTTTAGCATATCTTTTGAAGATATATTTAAATACATAAAATAGATGTTTTTAAAAAAAGAAATACTTTGAAATACTGTAAATACAAATGAAAGAGAAGATAACAAGGATAGTTTGTTTTTCTTTGAATCTGCTAGTGAACAGCGACCGAAAAGGTATTGAATACCGGTAAAAATAGCGGTTTTTTCATACCTTTCTCAAATACCTTTATTGTTATATACTAGTAAATACCTCTATTGGACGTCTTTACCGGTATGGACGTCAATAAACGTTATACCGGTATTTTCAATGAAAAACAATAGCTTCCCATTCATACATCTTGACAAAATAAGTTACTTTAGTTAATAATATCTCACAAAATTTTATTAATCAAATATACTTTCATAATTGTTATTAATTGTTTAATTTATAATTTTGTTTTATATATATATATATATATATATATATATATATATATATATATATATATATAACACACACACACATACACACACACACTCGGTCGCTAATAATTAAGGAAACGCGAATGATTCCACTAACTCTTATAGAGTAAATATAATCCCCACTTCGTCATTGCACAATGTTCTCGCCCACTGAAAACTACTCACCCCTCTTCCTCCCTTGGGCATATCAGTTGCCTAGTATAACACGCAGCCCGCCGAAGAACGGGGCGAGATGTCTGCAGAGGTCAGAAAAGTCACGCTATTAGAACAGCAGTGTGCCAGAGGTGCGACCCTGCTTCCAGCTCAGAAGGGTGACTTGAGGCGTGCCCTGGCGGCACTGGGCTTGGATACAAAGGAGCGCGAAATGAGGCAAACATTCAAAACGTGATATGTCCACTTTACTTCTTTTCAGAAAACGCAAAAATTTTATGTCATCAAAATTGTGCAGATGTTTTATTTGTACTTAATTCGGAATTATTTAATAATATATAATAGCTAAATATATTATTATTATAAAATTTAAATATTCTATGAACTTACATTTAAAGAAAACAACATTTATGTCAACTGGTAAAAAAGGAAGCCTGAACACCCACGGAAGTGATATGGCGGGCGAAGTTAAATATTTATGAATTACAATAACAAATTCTGGATACTGTACAGAAAAACTAAAGAGAGGAATAATTTTAGAAAAAGCAGCGGAAAAAAAAATTACACAAATTCATAAAATATGCAGGCATATCAAGTGATTGATTTATAAAATTTTAGGTCCAGGAACACGCTCAAAATGATTTATTAATTTAAGAAATAATTATATATTTATAATATAATGTAATAGCGAGAATGAATCAGCGAGATACAGGAACGCCGTTCCGTCAGAAATCAAGCCCTGCGTAAGACCAAAACCCAAATAATCAGAAAAGTATTTCTATTCCTGTTGTGTGGGTGTAAAGCTGAACATTGAGATAGGCCGAAAAAGGAAGATGCTTTTGAAGTATGGACACGGAAGAAAATATTAAACGTACAATGGGAGGGCAAAGATAAACGCCGAAATTTTAAAAAGAAAACAGAACTTTCTCTAAAAGCCAAAGCCAAAAAATGGAAATAAAATATTTGGGACATAGTGAGTAGAACAAAACCCCTAGAAAAGGATATTATGCTTGGAATGATAGAATGAAGCGGAAGAAAAGGGTGTAAGTGGCATAATTGATATGACTAATACAAAATATCACAAACAAAAGGAAAAAAGGCAGTTCGGGGTCCAGTGAGCAATGTACAAATTGCTAGCATCCTATTGCTGTGTTTTCCAGATAGGTCTAACAAGGATGGCTTGCGATCTATGTTCAAAGTACTATTTCTCTGCGCGTTCAGACCCGCAAGATTGGGACCTGCAGATAAAGGAGAGATGCTCACAGCCGCTGCTTGACCGGGACTGGAGCGACAAATGACATCATAGCACTGAACAGTGTGTTTGATACCCTCAGTCTTTCATGCATACATTCTGCCATTATTAGGGAAGAACCATGGCCTACTGTACTGAAGGCCGGAGCACTCAACGTGTGCAACGCCCCCGAGTCTACATGAAGGGCCCGATGTTAGCCATCGCAGAACAATTGAAACTTACGAATTTTAAACACTGGTTAAAGCCTCCGTTTACCGCAACTCTCTAATTTACGTGACGGTTTAAGCATTTTATTATTGAGTGACAGTTTAGTTAAATCAAACGGAGAAAGAAACAATAGACTTCGTTTGCGAAACGTATTGCTCGTAATGACGAAGTGCATTTAATTTTGCACTTGCCCAGTTAGTACATGGTTGGAATAACGCTATTCACAAATTCTTGAAACAAAATAATTTATTCAAAATATTGCATGATACATAATTCAAAATAATGCGTACATAATAAATCTTACCCCCCTCCACACTGTCCTTCTATTTAAATTTATTAATTTTCTTTTAGAATTATTTGAACCCTTAACAGAAGCTAAGAAATCATTCTGCTCTTTGCAGTAGTTTTCAACAAAATATTTGAAAAATACGGGATCTTTTTATAAATTACATCGCTCAGAACTGCACCACATTCTGAGCAACTCTCTTCAAGCCAATAATTTCTGGAAGGGATTCATTTAGAAGGTCTTTGACAATTGTACAAGTATAGAAAATTGATTTTCATTTTAATAAATGTACTCTCATATTTCTCGAAACTAAATGTTCCATTACCACAAACACTTTCATACACACAAATATTACAATGTCAGATGGTATTGAGAGCCCCCTCTGTTTAATTCCTCAAACATGGAATTATCCAACATATCAATTCAACCACTTCATGCATTGTTGACATGTCACTTTTTGTAGCGAAAGTAACATAGCCAGAAACATAAATTATGGGAATTTATCTACATCTATTTCATACTGAGGAAGCAGCTGACTGAACAAGGTCCTTGAATGTGTCTGAATAACAAGATACATTTTCCATTGTTTCATCATTGACTTCACAAATTGCTTATTCAAATATTTCTCTGTGAAGCTTGACCTTTTTATATTTGAGATTTAATGCCAGAGTTGCTGCAACAATTTTTTCTGACTCCAAGACCTGAGTCACAGAGACATTATAATATCCCCCAGAAAGGTAACGGTATGAGCTAAATTTTCTTTCTAGCCTGTCAGTAGAAAATTTCCCAGGCAAAACATACTTTACATCAGGAAGATCCAAGGGAAAACTCAATAATTTTTCATATTAAATGAAGTATTAATTAAGGAATGGAAAGTGTCTTCAGTTAATGTGTCCTTTGTAGAATCCATCATTCGCCACTTCCGTAACCAATCCACAAACTCCTCCAAAAAAATATCGAACATCTCCTTTTGATGTAAATGGCGAGACATCAATTTCATTTTCTTCCAGAATAACACAAGCTTTTGTATTCATTACTGTCCACCATCTATTGATAATATTTAAAAATTCTGCTTCTTGAGAATGACCTGCCTGAGAAACTGCAGCAATTGTTTCTGGATGGAAACATTGCAAGCTAAACCTACTTGCTGCCTTTCAATAACTGATGGGTACACTGATTTGTAATTCAGTTTGAAGCACATTTCAGCAACTGCTTACTCTCAGATTTATACAAATTTCTTAAAACTGAAAAAGAAGCTCTGCATAAATCACTACTATGATTTGATTGAGGATCAAATTTTGGAAAAATTAAAGTCTTATCAGCATCTTTTAGATTTATCCAATTATGCGAATAGATTTAAGGCAATGCACTGAATCAAAAGAAAATAAATATAAGAATTGAATTTAGGATTTCTCATTTTCAAAGAATTATCCTACCTAACACACTGAACATTCTTCTATTGACCCGATTATTATCAGCTTGACACTTAACACATTGAAGTTACAAGCTTGAACAGTATTTACAGCTCTCACTGTCATAGCTGATAACTCATCACTTGTCAAGTTCTTTACGAGTATCAAGCCAATAGTTGCTGCCATTGAACCAAATGTGGAAGCAATCGAGATCCAGAATTGTTAGTGCTGCAACATTATCATGATTATCAGCATATCCAAAAGCGATCCTGACTTATAGTCAATGGATGGAGTGACATAGATTTCATCAACAAGGAGATTCACATACCTCTCCTCTCTGATAGATTATCAGAAAGTGATTTGATGAATGCTTGCTGATCTGAATATGCAGCATTAAGACTTCTTGTCAAGCGTTTAAGATGCTTTGTGTGTGGCAAGAAAGGATATTTTGATTCCTTACAGCATAATAACAAGACTGAGAAGAAAAACACATAATAAAGCACCTTAATTAGAAGGGTGAATACACTTTTTGTTTTCAAACAACAAGCAAAACTGATCAATTAAAAAATAACTATTGAAGAATCAGTGAAATCTTCATCTTGATGGGTTTCAGAAAGGTCTTAATAACACGACTTATTTTTAACGTAATTAACTAAAGTTTGTACTCTAACTGAGCGTCTTTTGCCAATTGTTTATCTTCTACATACCTCCTGTGAATGAGTAAATTCTCCAATTGAGACCATCTTTCTAGTTTGGCATGGGGCAATATCCATTTCAAATCTAATTTACCTATTTCACTGGACCCAACATACACTGAAACTTCCAAATTTCGAAAAATTTTTACATTGTACTAACTGCAGGAGGACCTACTGTTTCCAAAGATAAAAATACACAGGTCTTCACTAAAATATACCTTCCATTTATCACACTCAGAATCACAAATAAATGTCTTGTATTCTTTCAAGCACTGGAAATCATATACTTTGTCTTTATTGAAGAAAGCTTGCTCTTTATCACTTTGTAATTTTAATATTGCATTCTTTCTTTCTTCTGGATCACGTCTTGGTTGTGGAGTTGCCTTACTAAAACGTTCTGGAGTCCCGGAAAATTGTAGGCACAGCATCAGAACTGAGACAGGGCTTGTCTCTTTTCCTTGATTTTTTCTCTCCGTTGGCATCTAGTAATGTTCCTCAATTGCGACAACACTTGGATGAAAATGTTTCACACATACTACACTTGAAGGGAAAGGGTACCCGTCAGCTCTTGGAATGTTCCTCACCCAAGTGGCTTTCCTTACCAAATTAGATGGAAATTTAAATACAGTTGTGTACCCTCTGTGTTTGATGCATAATTGCTTGAGCATCCCGGAACACAGCAATGTTTGAGGGATCTGAAAAACCGATAATGTAAAGAAAATAACACAATTCAATGTTATAGTTAAGGAAGACATAACCTCAGAAACAACTCAAAAACAATGCTACGATTTAAAACATAATTCAGAGAAATTTTATTTGTAACTGTAAAAATGCTTACCTCAACCTGTATCTTTAAAGCTTAAAGGTTGCTGAAGATTTTCACTGCGCTTCTCTGAATAATAATTCGCCTGACCAAGAAATCTGAAAACACGACTTTCGCGGCAGCCTCTAATACCTCCAGATTACCACGCCGACACTTGTGGACCACGTTACATGTTGCCAAATTTCAGTGCTCCGGCCTTCAATGGAGTAAACCATGGAAGAACTCGCTGAATTATCGGCGCGTCCTCAGTTTCGGATAGCAAGAAAAGCGAAGGAATGATGCTCAAGTAATACGAATGCAAATATCAATGTTCAAAATTAAAACATCTTTCAAAAACCTGGTTTAGAAACATCGACCAAGTTCGTGCGGAAGATTTTGTTTGACAGTGGCCTGATTGTAATTTATAATTACGATTTAGACAAACAGCAAAACAAAGTAAAAGAATAACAGCGAAACTAAACCTGAAAACTATCGCCGAGGTCTTATGGAGTGAGTCACAACTTCCTCAAATGGGTACAGGAAGGTGGGCGAGAGCCTACACCTGGAAATGCTTGCGTTGGCCGCCTCTCTGCGTACGGGAGGACATACGTATGAAATGCCAGAAAAATGGGGGCATTTCTTGGGCTGAAGATAGTCTACTGGATGAGGATGTTACAATCACAGTTCGCTTTATTCGAACACATGTATTGACAGTGGAATAATGCAATATTATTTGATATTTTGACTTTTTATAAAAATTTTGATTATCGGTTCTTTTCATTCACAACAACTCATCAACACATCGATAATAAACATCAGGTTTCATAAATGTTTCATTTTTTACGAAATATGTTCGTGTGTCTATACAAAATCAATGTTTGAAAATATCAACATCAATGTTGCATCCCTATTCTCGACACCTAGATAAGGATCGCCGATTTAATACATTTGCATTCTGATTCCCTAATATGAGGTTTATCAGTGACTGGTATGCTACGTTTTACTAGTAGTATATAAATCTTATAAATTGAATTGCAACCCGATTAAATGTTACTGATAAGCGTGTACGATGTTTAGGAAAATGGTATCTTAATGTAGAAATGTAAAGTTGCCAAATTAATAACTGTATAACAAAACATAATTTATCCCCCCATAGACGGATATTCCTCTTCTAGTGTGGTGTTCCTGTCTAAGGGTTAAAGTTATATTGCTTTCGTGACAATTTAATGCATTAAAAAATACATATATATGTGTCACAATACAATGATTTACACCACATCCTTTTACTTTATCATTTACGTAGTTTGTATCAAAATGACGCGCAGGGAATTACTTATTCAATCTTCAACTTTATACAAATACAACAGAATCATTTTTTATCAATATAACACTAAATAAGCTGGACATGTCACGATTCCAAATATTATATTTTAATGTTTGTTCAGAGTTGGATTCAGGATGCATCTCGCCTGCACGCTATTTTACCACTTCTTCAATTTTGTCCGAAAGTACGAAAACTGTTTTAAAATTTTACTTGGGAAAACAGATTCATCAGGTGAAGTCTATCAAGGAGACAAACGCCGTTTTGAGATCAAAAAACGAGTCGCAGGATAAGAGCTCGTGCGTAATTTCGGCTCATACTTTCTTGTAGAGGAATGATAACGGAAGATCTTAGAAGTAAAATGTATGTAAAAAAAGATGTTAGGACATGGAATATTGGTGATATCTACACAATTAGTTCAATTTTTTTTGAAATCAGTTTCCAAATCGGAATCGATATTTTGAGTACCGCCTCAAATAATTGTTTGATGGTATTCGAAGGAAGACGGAAATATATGAACAAGATATATAGTTTTATACGACTACTACAGATGATATGAGACCGTTTGGCTGTGTTACAGCATCACTAGTTGACACGTGAAGAAAAATATATTGAGACTGAAAGGACTGACTGCCCAGCTTGCCTGTCTGAAGTTCGGCCTCCCGTGCCGCAGGCAGCCGGGTTTGGTCGTTCGTCCCCGTCGAGGCGGTCGGGTGAGCAAGGAAAGGGGAGGGCGTCAGGTATGTCTTCGAAATACACTTTACGCCGCTCCTATTCATCCGATTAGCATGATTGACACGGCGTTGGATTCAGGAAGCACGTCGCCATCGCGCTATAAGCCCACATTTTTAATTTCTTCCCGGAACTATGAGAAAACGTTTTCAAAATGTTTTGGAAATCTTTTAAAAAACGCATCGTAGCGTGAATTCTATTTGAAAAAGGAGTCCAATGCAGTTTACAGATCGAAAATCGGACAATTTGTTCAGACGTTATCTGATCTAGTAAATTCCGTATGATAGTGCTGCGATCTATTGATTTTTCCTATAAGTTTTTTTCGGTGCATTTAGCCTTCTAACTACATTGAGACTGTGTTCGTCATAGCCGATACTCAATGTATCTCTTGGCGGCACTGGTTCGAAACACAGCCACCAGGATCGCTATGATTGACTTACGTGTGACTTACATATAATAAAATAATTTGTACAGTCGCCACCAAGCTGCCAGGCGTATCAGACATTGAACATTATTAGTTGCGTGAACAACCTATTATATGCATAAAACATGTCAGAAAGGAAGATATTCTAAGAAAAAAATTGTGCAGTATATAAAGGTTAATACAAAGAATATCCACGAAAACTACCAAAACTGACGGATGATGCATAAATCAACATGCTGCCGCATTATATTAAGCAATTAAGTGAAATCTAAAAACGAATATTTAATTCAGTCTAAAAATGCAAACAATAAAATAAAAAAGTTTCACTTATTGTATACCAAACTCTATCCCATTACCTTCATGCTTTACATGGTATGCTTATAAGTTGTCAATAAATGTTGCATAAAAAATGACTTCACATGAATATCTGTAGTGAATGTATAGGCACCTATGTTTTTTTTTCAATTAAGATTATTCGGAACTAGTGAACATTGTAGGTATTATTGTTGGCATCGTTAATGTTACCAGAATAAAAACAAATATCGGGCAACCTAATTTATTAATGATGCACTGAAAAATAGCATTGTCTAAGATATTGAAAAATACCCATTTTAATTTCCTGAAAATCAATAATGTTCGTTCATTATGTAGATGTGTCTTAGTCAATTGTACATTGACGACAGATGCGCATTTTGTAGTCCAAATTTTCTCCACTTGCTTCCCAAATCCAACCACGTTTGGCGAGGCAGCCAGACCTTCGAGTACCGTGATCATGTGACTTAAAACAATTAGATATGCTTCGGGGCCTGAGTAAAGCTCGCAACAGACTACACCGAGGAATGCGTAGCGAGAAATGTGCGACGTGAAATGTGGAAAATCGAAACAAGGGACACTTATGGACCCCTACACACAAGAAAGAGTTTTCTCGTTCGCCTCTGCGAAGGCGAAAAAGTTGCTCGCTCGAGTCGGTCAGCGAGCGAGTTTTCTCGGACACATGTCTACTCCTCCACTTTTTATATGATATTTAGGCCGTCGCTACAGCAGGAAAACATTACGAACTGAGTGAAGTTATACTATTAAGCAGTAAAAGACATGATAAACAACCAGTTTTTTTTAATCGTTTACTTGAATTTTCTCTTTAAACGGGAATGAACAAGAAAAAACTTGAGTGAAAGATATTCTTATTTGACTGAAACCCATTCATAATGAGCAATATAAAAATAAAAATTTGAAGCAAGGAACTTAAAGGGGTATTTTGAAATAATTTAATTAATTCATTATTTTATTAATTCGTATTTATTATTTATGAAAGAATTTATTAATTGTGAATTTGATTCTGAATTAGTTGATCGTTCACATTTATTCATAATTCAAACAATAAAAAAAGTAAAACAGAGGGGGAATTACGGAGCACGAAAAAATAGGCACAGATTGCACTCCTCCCTTGAAAGTCAGATACGTTCCAGTTTTTTACATTAAATAATGGTATGTATGCAATGCAGAAATGTATTTCTATTTAGACAATTCGAACTAGTTAAACAGGCGTTTTACGATTGTGGTAGCAAAACAGGCATTTCACAGGTTAAAGTTACACAAGAGCTTTCAATAAAACAAGAAATGGGACTCGCAGATGATATCATAGCTAACTGCTGTCCCACCCTCGGCTTGTAGTGCATAAAGGCATTTGAAGACATCGATTAACCTGTTTATAGTGTGTAGACGCAGCCTCGCCGGCCTCTTTCCACATTTCTCGTCGCACATTTCTGGCAATCTCTCGGTGTAGTCTGTTGCAGGCCTAAAGCTGGCCTTGGAGATGTCCAGAATTGCGTCACGTTTGACGGGAAAGTGATGGATATCAACCTCTGCTGTGCGCTTAAGCGATTCCTAAAAATTATAGCAGAACAACTTAGTAATATTCTCTCTCTCTCTCTCTCTCTCTCTCTCTCTCTCTCTCTCTCTCTCTCTCTCTCTCTCTCTCTCTCTCTCACTCACTCACTCACTCACTCACTCACTCACTCCTCTCTCTCTCTCTTTCTCTCTCTCTTTCTTTCTTTCTTTCTCTTTCTCCCAAGTAAAAAGTGCGAGTCAGATGAACTGCAACGCTGAACCCTGGCTGTGAGAAAGTAAACAAATCCTCTCAAGCTGATTGCTTCCAGAGCAGGTCACATGACGTACCACAGCACGTGGCGAGAGAACTGTCAAGAGTCACTTATGCGGTGCTAGTGAGTTAGTGCATTATATGCCCACGTTTTCTTGAGCCCCGGATAGCCTACCCCCTCTTGTTTACTAACATTAGTTGAATTCTGTATAATGTAATTTCTGTATATTGTAAATTATGTATTGTAAATACTGTAAATTCTGTATAATATAATCGCTATTATTATATAACTGCTGCAAGAGTTAACAAAATCTGATATCCAGAAATGTTCCCTTCCTTGTAAAATAAACTGTTTAGCTTCCAAAAATAAGCTGCAGATTTGATGTAATAGTCCTCGAATAATCCTTGAATCCAAAATGAGGATTCATGTAAACGTGCGCAGATATTATCCAGAAAACTAGCGCAGCGATTTAGTACTCCTTGATTACATCGATAGGTCTTGAGGTTCGGACCGTGGTGAAATCAAATATTTCATTTCTTGAATCCATTTCCAATCCAAGATTGCAATTCCTGGCAATCCATTTATACTAAGAATATACCGGGCATTGGCAACTATTCTACCATCTTGGCAACAATTGTTTCTTAAGTCAACCTCGTCGGGAGCAATTATTAGCCTACAAAGTGTAACTCATTCCATTTCGTTCACCTTCACCCATCCTGCTCTTTGTACTCCATAAAAATATTTGACTAACGCTCTAATGTAAGTTGGTTCTACTGCAGGACAGCACATTTCCATAGCAGTTGTGTTGGTAGCAATGGCAACTACAAGTTATCTTTGCCACTTGTCAGTTGCGTTTCGTTATATTTTGCTGTGATGTTGAGGTTATGATATTTGTTGTGTCGGCAGCTGTGGACTACTTCATGACTTCTGTATTAGACGGTATTGTCTGGTCGCATTTTGGGAATCTTCTAAAGGTGTTTTCGTTTCGAAGTGAAAAATGTGATACCTGCAATTTCGCAGCCATATGTTCTTTACATGTTATATCTCGTCTTAAATAGAATGTGATAGTGTTTCCGAGAAACACCGGCCCGTATGCCATTTCTGTGTGCTGCCTTATTACTTGGTGTAATAATTATTTTGTAGCAATGGAATGCTTAACCACAGGGGGTGAAGATGTTGATAGTTCAGAGATACAGGATAAACCCACGGGTGAAAGATGGGCCCCTCTGGGAGCTAATGATACTGATGAAGCCTCGTTTTATGATCGCGAATTATGCAATCGGTTAGTATTTATTGTCCTTTTGTTTTTGCATTGAGAGAGTTTTCCATTATTTGATATGTACTGCCACTATGGTAAAATGTTAACTGGTTTTATGGTAATTGTTTAGTGTTCGTTTTAAATATTAACTGAGGTTACTTGTCAACTTATGTTCATAGTTTAGTGCTAATTAATGTTCATAGGTATTGTAGCCCTGAAGCAGAACGGCTTCAGGTTTGGAGAGCAGCAGGAGTTACTTAATTCATCCCTTATTGCTTTGACAACTCATTTTGCCCAGGTAAAACATAAATTAATAAAACCCATATTTTGTTTGAAACCAAGAAAATGATTCTCTCATCTTGGAATAAAGCCCTATAGTTCTGTAGTTTGAGGTAGGCAGCATTTTATTTCCCGGTTATTTTTATTCATCGCAATGCAAATTTGTTCAAAAGAAAAGGAATTTGTTTCTGGAAGTAATTTTAACACTACAGCCCTCAAAAGTAAAAAATCTGTGGGTTTAATTAGGTAATAGTTACTCCATTCTTGCAAATCAAAATTAAGCTCAGGTAAATAATAAAATAACATCCTTGTATAGCATTCTTAGGAAAAAGGGTGAATTATTTTATTATTACCTCATAATTATTTTTGTTTTGTAGAACAGGAGCAATTAAATGCAGATTTAGTGAGTGACAACTTTATCTTTTGAGCAGAGGTGTTGAACACATAAAAATAAATGGCAAATATTTTGAGATTACAAATCATATTTGGTGTGCCATGTAATGCCACATAATGTATTAATCTATTTTTTGCTGCATTGTGAATTTTATTTCCATTGAGGTCATCATTGTTACTAAAATTAATAAATCAAATTGAAAGGAATCTCATGTTTATTATTTCTAGGTTCAGTTCCGTTTAAGACAAATTGTCGAAGCACCTCCTAGTGAAAAAGAACATTTGTTGAAAGATTTGGAAGCATTTGCATTCAGGGGAATTCCAGAAGTACAAAGTGTTAAAACAAGTCACTCCTTATTAACATGCAGTTCTACAGTAAGTTGGTATTCATCTTAAGTCTGACATTTTAAAATATAGTTAATGATGATGTTTCTGTTCAATCTTTCTGCATGTTTATAGACTGGAGATGATTTGGAAGAGAAGATGTTGGCTCAAAGAGCTAAACAAAAGGAACTTATTTCACAACTGAAGACACAGCTGGAAGACTTAGAAAAATATGCCTATGAAACTGGAGAAGCAGGTTTACCTCAGAGTGTTATAATGGAACGACAGCGTGTTATTATAGGTATGAACTGTGGTTTGTCATTGATTGTTGTAGAATGTAATGACTATCATAACTCTTTTAAAAGGAACCTTTTAATTTAGTCAGTTTTGGTTTACAGATCAATTGAAAGGAAAATTGAATCTCGATGTTGATGATATGTCACAAATGAGTGTTGAAGATCTGAGGCATCAAGTAGATTGTGCTATTAGTCAGGTAACCTGCATTTATATCTTTATCCATCTTTATTTTTATACCTCCAGCAAGTTCACCATCAAGCTTTTGTATCCTTCCATGTATATGTGAAGGAAGTTAATAGATGTCAAACACAAACAAACAAACAAAAAAGCTTATAGAACATAAGCAAATTTCTATAAATAAATTATTTTTGTTCATAATTGTTTAATGCTTCATTTAAATCGTAGATTTATAAATTTAAATTTTATAGTCACTTAAATCTGAACATGAAATTTATAAAAATTTACTTTTGATTTCATATTATTCAAAGCTTGGTGGTGAAAATCAATTCTCTCTGATGTTTTGATGTCGTCTATTAAATTTCTTCGATGTGTTAATATGTGGAAGCCATTGGCGGAGTCTTAATTAAAAATTATTTTATCTAAAATTAACCTTGTCTTTAATGGAGGGACTACTTGATTACTTACGACTATCACCATGTAATCAGTGTAGAAGATGGAGAACTGCTATGGTCTAATACTTTTGAAGTTAAATGAACTATTCTAATGAATAATATTATAATGATAAATAGAATATTATTGAATTAAATTATTATTTTATAATATAATTATAAAAAGAAGTTTGTTGAATTTGAAAGAGTTGTAGGATAATTTTTTTATGGTAATGTCATGTATGTTTGGCATTGTGTGTAGATGTAACAAGAGCAGCTCAAGAAGGCGTGGCCTGTCCTTCAAAATGTAGAGGTTAAAAATTATTTTTAAACAATTAAAAATATGGCTTAAAGTTATTTACATTCAAATTTAAAGTAATTGTAAATTCTATAGGATACCTTAAATAAGTTCAATTAAAAGAATTCTTTCCTTAATTTATTTGAAAGCACTCCCGGTCTCCTGTATTTTTAAAGCAGTTCTTAGTCACAAAAAATCATGGCAGAATCAACCAAAAGCTCTGTTACTGAATTTTAAATTTTGACCACCGTGAGAATTTATTTATGTGCATTACCTCCGTTGTAATGCCATTAGAGGTATCTGTTCATGTTAGGAGAGATGTGATTTCAGTGATTGATATGTTAAGTTAGTGGTGTTTTTCAGTGAATGGTCTACTATATTGAAGTAAAAATCTTTTGATGTGTGCGTTTGTCTAGGAAGTATTAATGTTTTGAAATAAGATTAAATAAATCAATGTTTTACTTCCATCTGTTGCTTATATTTGCTTTCTGTACAATCAGAAATGATTCTGTGTGATAGTAACAATGATGATGAAATCATTGGGAAAGATAAGTTTACCTTTTCAAATGGTATTAAATACTAATCGACAAATTGTTTCACTTTTCATTTAATTTAAAATACTCTTTTCCTTTTATAATTGAATTGCATGCTTTATGTATGTTAAATATTGACTCGTATGACAGAATAACAAGTTTTCTATATAATGTTAATAACAATTGTGGAAGTGGCTATCGTATATTAATATTTATTTGATTAGACAGTAATAAATCTCTGTAATAAATTTCTGACATGCTTAGTAGATCAGAAGTTCTCCACTAACTGTTGATCTTACACATAATTTTATTGGTATCTAACTTTCTTAAACCTATTTGGGAGTAATTTATTTTGTCATACTAATTTCTAACTCTGCCTTTTCTTTGTAGTTGATAAACCCTCTGAGGATGAAGGAACACTTAGTAACTACAACTAAAAACACAGATATCTGATCTGGAACGATTCATAGAGTTCCTTCAAGGTATCTATATTTTTTATTGGCATCTAGAGTTGGAGATTTTCTTCCTGCTTTTTGGTCTGCTTACATATTCTTTACTAACTAGAAAAGCTCACTTTTTCCTGCATCAACTTGCAAGTCAAAGATATATCAATGCACAAGAAAGAGCAAACATCTATAAAACTGTTCTTTCGCTGAGAGTGACTTTATCCTGAGCAGAAGCATTTGATCCCTGAGGACAGTGTTTTGCTCTATAAATTGTCTAATTTTTATTGGTGAAAATATACTATATTCTAAACATGCATCTAAACTTACCTGAAAATTTCATTTCATTTCAGAAGTTTGTATTGATGTGTCATTTGATTGTGGTACTTAGTTGGTATCCAATATGTAATAATGTAGAATGCCAGATTTCCATCTGAATGATGTATATTCATTTGGTAATGCTGTTCCCATTCAACACCAATTACTGTACGTGGTAACAATTTTTTATCTTGACTAAATATTAAATAACTGTTCTGAAGGAGCTTCTTAATTGGAGAATCAAAATGTAAAATCAAATGTAACTTCATTTTTATTCCTTGTTTAAATTTTGTCTGAAAATTTTTGGTCATAGATTGAATTACTTATTCAAAGATAACAATATTTTGTCTTAACTAAAAATAATAAAGATTTTTGAGATCCCACACTTTCTTGTGCACTGATGTATGGTGAATGATTTTCTAGAGCAAGGATTCCCAACCTTTTTCTATCTTTGACCTTTTATGAAAAAGAATGAGTTTGTTTCATCTATACCTTTTCTTTTTAAAAGTATACAATTTATTCATATCTCAGATAGTGGCTCATAAATGACTTAAGATGACTCAAAGAATATCAATAAAAATTTTGGGAAAAAGGTTTTATTTTTGTACTATTACCATATTAATTGTAAAAATATAAAATAGTTTTCAGAAGCAAAGTCACAATTCTAACTCCCAAAAGTTTGGTTTTTATTTGTAAATGATGTTAAATTTAAAATCGGTGGAAATCAGTAATTTATTATTCTATGAAATTGGGAAAAATTATAAATTTCAGAAACTAATTATCAAATTCATTTTTATTTTTTATGATTATTGAGATCTTGATCTAGATTATACCGATATGTTGCCAGGGCAAATTCGACGTTCAATCTAATAATAATTACCTCTTTAACATATCGATCCCTTGGGGGGTCGATATGAACCCCTGGGAACCCTGTTCTAGAGGATGATAATAATAAGTACACGAACTTTAATTATAAACAATGAATGTAAATATAATAAGCGTGAAGAAGTAAATAGCTACAGAAATTTCTGTAAATAAAAATAGCACGTATTCCTGCATTAAGGGAAAAGAGCCTACATTCAGAACGACCTCTGCCAAACTGCGAACGAAATGTCTTACAACCTTCTAATGCGCTCGCTCAATTGTCGCTTCGCATCTTCAGAATTAATGTAAAATAACCTTACGAGCATACTTAAAATATGTTAACACTATAAAACATACTTTCTTATGCATTTTATGCCAAAATTCTTTGTTTGACGGTTTGTTAGAATACGCAGTTTACCACGTCATACGCAGTTTTTAACTGCTTTTTTGAAAAATAAATAAATAAATTAGAAAAGAGAAAGAAACCACGAAAAACGAATTCACGGAATTTAATTGAAATTTGTTGCAATATACGAAACAATTACCGGGAGCTGTAGCTCAGTGCATCAACTGATGTCACGGCAGCGCCTCTGACCGGAGGTCAGGGAGGTCCTAGGTTCGAGTCCTGACGGCGGCAGGATTTTTCGACACTAGCTTTTCGCTAGGTCGAATTCAGTCGCTGCCTGGAGGAGAATTCTAGCGGCCGGCTGCTCTGATCGGTAGTTTTCCGTGGTTTCTCCGATCAACACCAGGCGAATGCTGGAGTAGTACCCTACCAAACGGGCCACGGACCGCGCGCGATCTTTCCTTCCTCTTCCTTGTCCTATCCTCTCCCTTCACACACACTTACACTAACTGCATTACCACCACATATTCCGGGAGACCGGTCGGGAGGTTAGAGCTTGTCCCGGCTGGGGTGGTGCCCCGCTGGTGGGAGAGTCCTGGTTAGGGGGAAACCCCAGTAGCCGACGGTAGGTCGGCACCGGATCTCGCCATCCAGCGGGGGAAGATCACCGCCATCTCCCGAGAAAAACATACACTACACTAACGGGACTAATGACCAAAGCAGTTGACGCGCCCGGAAACACGAAAAAAACAAACCAAACGAAACAATTTAGGAAATAATTGTTCATTCGTAATGGTAAGCATGTCTTCAAATTTGAAAACAAGATGTTGAAATTGACATATAAAGAATCAGAGTAACCCAGTACGATCAGGAAAGATGACGATTTTGTTCCGATTATAAGAAACCATAGCCTCAAAACCCCTAAATACGCTACTGCCGGAGAGGGAATTACTCCCCAGACCTGCTTGAAACATTTAAGGCGAAGAAATATAGTACTTCATTGATTATGATACAGGTATAAGTGACGGCGCACATGAAATCCGCATCACGCATACCCATTAGGCGAAAGTCGGAAGCCGTGATTCCAAGGTCCCTAAAATATGATTTTCGTGTCTCGGAAGAGACAATAGTAATATTTTTGTTTTCGTCAGTACCGTGGTATTGATTTAGTTTTGTAAAAATTAAGGAAGAAATTTGTTGTCAAGGTTGTTATGATGCACTGCACATTTCCACAGACCAGAAACAAAATATCCAAGTAAGTCGTTTCTAGCGCACAATAGAGTTTGCCTTACAACAATAATTCGTAAAGAATACGGTTTGCGTCACATGGAAGTTTGGAATTCCGGTGTCATTTCGTCCACTGAATGTTTGTGTCTATTTTTAGTAATAAAATAAAGTTTCTCTCAAGGTGTAAATTAAAGGACGTCAAAATGTAGCAGCAAACACTTAACAATCATTTACAATAATTTTCTTCATAATTAAATCAAACTCAATTTTAAAAAACCCAAAATTCATAAATGTTTTGTAAATAACTGGTTACTCAGTTGGTTAACATCAAAACAAGTTAGAGTACCGTTGTATAAACACTAGAAGCTCAAAATCAAATTTGCCGATAGTTTTCAGTCAGTAGTGCTGTATGGAGATCGAGCGTTGTGTTGAAGCACGCTTTTCTCTGACTCTTGAAACCGGTTCAAAATAAAGTATCTAACTTTCATCAGAGATTAAAATCCCGTCCACAAATCCTTATCTTCGAAATTGAAATAACACTGCAAAAGCGAAGTCCTCGGCTTTTGATGAACGGTGAGGTGTATTGGAACCCGCCTTGAACGAGTCTGAAGGTGATTGTTCTGAATGATGGAATGAGTTGTTTAATACTGATTCTATGTTTATCGCTATTTGTTCTACTGGACGTCGTCGTCGGATATATGAATCTATACGAGCAGTCAGTCCGACTGACCAAATCTCCCCGCCCATCCGATGCAGTCTGTCTATCGACAATGCTAGTTGCCTAATCCTTCAAACGTTTTTCTCTAAATTTGGTATTCCCCAAAGATGAAGCTGATCTCGAGGTCATGTTAGTTTCAAACAAATATTTTGATTTTTGGGTCAATTTGCTTTAATAGCTCAACATTTGAAAATTCTTAAAAAGATTCTAACACTTTTTGTTGTAACTTTTCCTCGGATAGAGCAAACGCTTAAAATGGAGCTGGTCTAATTTTCGAAAATTTCCAATGTTATAAACAATGCGAGGAAGTATGTGACGTTGTATCCCCTCTAGTTATGGTCGGTTTTAACTCCAAAGCATGAATGTTATGAAGAGTCGACTTGTAATAATTTTTGAAGTTGCAAATGATAGCTTGGCCCTTCGGTTGCAGAAGAGATGTTGGTAGGCAGAAACACCACTGTGACGGTCCCGAGGATCTCAACATCAGGATGAGCTTGGCGAGTTGTCTACTGGAAGCGGAATTTTTCTTGCTGTTGTTTACAACTCAATCCTCGTCGAAGATCTTTTTAAATATGAATGACGTCATCCTGTATTTTTTTATACAACTTGTAGGATTTTCTTGTTTTTAAATCGGCTTTGTTTTTATGCTTACCAATTAGCAACATCTATATTTTCTCTATCCTGTCGTATTAGCACTGGACTACAGTCACAATCGTTTTCGAGCATTTTACTACAGACGTATTTTTCCCTTTTAAATTTAAGAGTTTTGTTCGGCGTTATTTCATAAAAAGCTTCCCGTCATATCGCCATTAGAATCGAATCTCATCAGGTGAGTAACAAACGGCCAGTCGGAACGTAAACACTGACGTTGCGCGCTTCGCGACTTTCGCTTCTCCGCCCCTACACCTCATTTCAACCTATCCATCATCCTTCAAACAACACACACACAACACATCTCTTGATTCAGTTCATGTGCCTGAGTTCTCTGAATAGTGAGCCATTGGAATGGTGTCTAGTCAACTTCATCTCTATCAGAGACAGAATTCACTCGTTCTCCTCTCCTTCTACCTTTCTCTCTCCCCCTTTCATACCTCCCCCCTTTCATACACTCTCTCCCCCTTTCGTACACACTCTCTCCCCCTTTCGTACACACTCTCTCCCCCTTTCGTACACACTCTCTCCCCCTTTCGTACACACTCTCTCCCCCTTTGCCTCTCCCCCTTTCGCACCTCTCTCCCCTTTCCTGCACTCTCTCCCTTTCGCCCTCCCCCTTTCCGCACTCTCTCCCCCTTTCGCCCTCTCTCCCCTTTCGCTACACTCTCCCCCTTTGCCACCTCTCCCTTTCGCGCACTCTCTCCCCTTTCGCACTCTCTCCCCTTCGCCCTCCCTTTCGCGCACTCTCTCCCCCTTTCGCACTCTCTCCCCTTGCCATCCTCCCCTTTCGCTTGCCTCTCTCCCCTTTCGCCCTCTCCCCCCTTTCCGCCTCTCTCTCCCCTTTCGCACTCTCTCTCCCCCTTTCGCGCCTCTCTCTCCCCTTTCGCGCACTCTCTCTCCCCTTTCGCACTCTCTCTCCCCCTTTCGCGCCTCTCTCTCCCCCCTTTCGCACTCTCTCTCCCCTTTCCCTCTCTCTCCCCCCTTTCGCACTCTCTCTCCCCCTTTCTGCACTCTCTCCCCTTTCCTTGCTCTCTCTCCCCCTTTCGCCATCTCTCCCCCTTTCCGCACTGTCTCCTTTTCGTTCGCTCTCTCCTTTCGTTTCACCCTCTCTCTCTCTCTCTCTCTCTCTCTCTTTCGTTCACTCATTTACAAACCCTGACCCTTAACAAAGGCGGAAGGCTCATACAGCCTGAGCAGATGGCTCTAGTGGGAAGCATTGTGCCTAAGATGTCAAGATGGGCTGATTAAAAATTATGTTTATCTCAACATTCAGTGCCAAGTTTTTACACCTGATTCTTCGTATTACAAGTTATTGATGATAAACATGTTATTCCTGTTGTACATTAAATAATCGTACGTTAGTGTTGTTTGATGGTTCCAGAACTTATGTATGTTTAAAAATAGTTGCCTAAATTATTTACATAGTGTATACTTTTGAGTATTTACTAATTTCATTGAGTATGAATTAGTGTGTAGTGTTGCTGAATTTTTGTAGTGTGCATTATTTTTCTTATGTTGTATTTCATTTCTTTAGCATTGCCATTATAGTGCAAATTTGCTACAAATGTCTTGTTATAGTTTACTTTCATTACGAATAGTTCACGTAAGTAAAGCTAATTACTAATAAAAATTAGGTAATATGTTTAGCAATATTTTTTTAAATTATGTCATATATTTTATTGCTTTGTTGGACACTATTAAAACAGTCAAATTAACCTCTCTGCTTATTTATGTATTTAGCAAAATGCTTTACAAGATTTTATGTAAAGTTTCAATTTGTCTGGGCATTAACAGAAACAGTTCATTCATGTCCTGACAAAATAGTTTCACGTTGGTGCTGTACACTGTGCTTTTCACTGTTAAAAAAAAAAAAATTTTATAGTTTTTGTTTTCTTTTTCATGCAGGTGAAGGACTCAGATGTTCCTTCCAAACGGAAGGATTGTGTTTGCAAGTCCGCTGTTCATGGTAATCATTCTTCTACAGTTTCATCAGCCAAAGGAAATCTACATTAAAACATGATGAAGAGGTGTGGAAATATATCATGAATGTATTTTCGGGATTACTTATATTCTGTAGTGTATCTAAATTTAATGTATTTTCATAATTTTAGATCTGAGCAGAAACAATAAATATTATGAAAAAGCAGCCACTCTTTGCAAATGTTTGCAGCTATGCAGTTTGGTTGTGGCTCTGACCATTTCGAAAGAATTCTCTGAAGAAAACCATGAAAGCAAATCATTGAGGCAAGTATTTAATATTGTTTTAAGTTTAACTATGAAAATTGTTATGATATTAATCCTAATAATTATTTGAAAATAATTCCATTCAAATTGTAAGTCCATAGAAAGAGGATCAAGAAACATTCTATTACTGTACTCTTTGTTTAAACTTCTGCATGTCAGAGTTATCAACCTCATGCAGTCATGTGGATTGTTGTTATTGTTATTTCTGCCAACTTGTGATGCTGACATTTGAGAAAGAAGGTATCCTGGTACCCACTCCTATTTGCTTTGTGACAAGTTGACCTTTGTGGGTGAAACACCTAACTTGTTATGGCAGTGACACAAACATTGAGCTTTTAGTAAGCTAATTGCTATACACGACCAGTACAATAGCATGTTTCCAGGTTACACATGTGACAAAGATTGTGTATAGTATATAATTCCAGGTACTATACTAAGAAACTGACATAGCATGGGTACATCAGGCAAATGTAAAAGTGTCAAATTGGAATGGTAAGTCGCACATTTAAAATGTATTATATCTCGATAGTACATGACATGCATGATATAGTAATCCTTCATTTTGCTCATTCTACACACACCTTAGGGATTGATAGTTCTATTTGATTGGAAATAATGATTCCCAAACAACAGGTATTGTACCTCATTTTGAATAATAAACCATGGAAATATTTTAGTACACAGAATACAATACAAGTTGTCTATTGTTGAAATTCCAAGTCTCACTAACAGATGATCAGGTGAATGTGATGACAGTTACATCAAACTGTACTGCCTGCAAGGTACTGATATTTCAATAATGATAACTAGTGGTGCTGCAACCCTGTACCATCAATACTTTCTCATATGAATTGTAACAGTTATGTTATAATGTTGCAACTTCTATCCTACTAACATTTCACACTTCTTAAAAAAATGTTAATGAAACTACACTAAAGAGATATGAAAAGTGCATATCTTTAACTTTTGAAAACTGTTTAAATTGTAAATGTGCCATTTTCATTAAAATTTTAACTATTGTAATGTTATATGTATGAAAATATTGAAGATAGAGAAAAATCCTGCCACTATGGCACTACTTAAACTGTTTAACACTACAGGTGAAAGACACTTCGAATGTATTCTCAACACTCCATTGCTTCTGACACCTCAGAAAATTATCTCAAAAAATTATGAAAATAACTCATATTTTGAAAAAAATTGTACATGAAATTATTTAAAAATCTAACTTTGAGAAATAAATTTCATTAAGGAAGAAATCTTTCTTTAATCATATAGCTGTAAGATGTCAAACAAATTTGAACATTTCAATTTTTGAAATTCTCAGATTTTAATAAAAATCAGATCTACACCATGTTATTTGGTTTTTTTTTTTCCTTACGGAAATCTGTTCTGACATCTGGAAATAAGATCATGTGCAATGGTTGAAAAATATAAGTTTTGTTGTCAATTTGGGACAAAGTAAATGCAATTAAAACAATTGTAACTTTTTCTAAACAAGCTCCAATTTTTGTTTAAAGACTGTAAATATGTTGCTAGTCTCATTTTCGCCTAACCCCCATGATATTCTAAGATTGCAAAGGTCATGTACAGTTTATTGCAAAACCGCATTGTTTTAGAGTAATTTGAGAATTAAATTGATGTATATATTAAAAATATCTCAAAAACTACTTCAATTTTTTCTAGGGATAGAAGGGACGCTTAAAAGAATTCTCATTTTCGTTGAACTCTATCAATTTTCAAAAATTACAAATTTAGAAATAATGCCAGAAACTACGTGATGTTGTATCCTCGCTAGCTTTTATTTAAAATTGTATTGTAAGGATACTTACACAGTGTAATTATAGCTAAATGTTTTAGAAATTTGATGTTACATATTGCAGGAAAATCTGATTTTACATATTCATTTTAGCGTTTTCCTTATATATTTATGTTCATATTTTGCAATTTCACTCTACAATTTTTTCGGACTTACTGTGGCAAACTCGCCAAGCTGGGAACTGAGAATAGTACATTGCTGATCGCAATAGTTTATAGACAGGTTGAGCAATATTTAAATACTTGTATTTGAAATATGTATTTTTGTATTCAAAAAACTTTTGAGTTTTTTGGGCATGTTTTTTGCAGATATATTTAAATACATAAAATAGATGTATTAAAAAAGAAATACTTCTATTATTGTAAATACAAATGAAAAAAAGCTGTAGATTTTGATTTCTCTTCATTTTTATGTGATAACTCCAAATCTTTAAAAATCTAAATAATTATCAGACTTTATTTTTTCTTGTAACATAAGTTTATGTTCATCCGCGCCAGTTGAATGACTTGTCTTTGCGTGTTTTATACATTGCCAACTAGGGTTTATTGCCTGATGATTTGTTTGAGAGAGTGTCATTTAAAAATTCCATTTATTTGAGTTAGAGATATTTTTGATATTGTTGTATACTTATAATAACTATATATATATAGTTATTGTTCAGAAATTTGCATGACTGTCAATTAATTTATTGTAATTGGCGATAACACTATACCGTTCCAATAAAAAAATATGCAATTTGCCCAACCCTGAACCGGGCAAACTACCTTCTATTACCGATCGTTCTCCCGTCCTTTCTGTGAGACGCTCATAGCGAGTATGCTTGTCATCTGCCCTTTATGTATGTTTGATAAGTCTCACTCAAGACGCGAGAAAAATAAGCAAATTTTGGCAGATTTGACAGTGTACTCATTACACAGTTTCTGAAAGCCGAAGTTGTTTCTTGGATTTTGTAGTAATTTTCCAAGAAGTCTTCTTTGAAAATTACTACAAAATCCAAGAAACAACTTCGGCTTTCAGAAACTGTTCTTTCAGAATCTTGCACTTTGGCTTGCTCACAGTTGTTTCCCTCCATACCACAAACGTTCTCAAGTACCATCACGAAAAATTGACACTCAAATAAATTGTTTGGAATTCTGAGAACTCGAAGACTAAGAATGAGTGGCTCATGAATGAACAAACGCGCAGTGGACGAGTGGACGTGGAGCGAGAAATATAAAGCGGAGAAGAGCACCGAGTAAGCCAGCCAATCGGTGAACTTGGAGTGAGCATTCGCAACGATATTCAAGAACCACTGTCCCAGTGCCATATCGGATTTGGAAATCCCGCAACCCCTTCCCCCACGGCCACTTTAGCCTAGCCCTTCGCGGCGGGCGCTGAAAGAACGCCCGCCCGGTCCCCTAGAGGTTCTCACAGAGTAACAACCTGCTCCATGGTTTCACAATGGGCAAACTGAACCAGACCTTAGAGAGATTTCAAGATTTTCACCGTGAAATATAAAGATGGAGTCTCGCAATTGTTATAAATCTTGAAACTCAGTCATCGAAGTGAAGATTCAAGGATTATAGTACAGTATATACACTTTACTCGATTCCTCTCCATTCGCGTGATTATTAATTATTATTATTATTATTATTATTATTATTATTATTATTATTAAATCCTAATGTTTCGTTCTTTTCAAGTATTATATTTCTCTGCTAAGAAAGCAAAGGATAAAAGTCAGAGAACTCAGCAGGGTATTCCAGCGTAGACCAAGACAAGATAAAGAAAAGTTTCTTCAAGAAATATAGCACGTCATACGCAGTTTTAACTTTTTTTGATGTTAAATAAATAAAAAAAGAAAAATGCAAAGAAGTGGAAGAACATAACAACAAAAGAAGACCTAAAGAAATGTTCCGGCTCATTCGAAATATGACCAAGGTGTGTAAACTGGCAATGAGGAATAGGCAGGGACCGAAAAGGTATTAGATACCGGTAAAATACCTCTATAGGACGTCTATAATGGTATGGACGTCCATAAAGGTTATAAAGGTATTATACCTGTATTTTCAATGAAAAACAATAGCTTACCATCCATAAATGTCGACTAAATAAGTTATTTTAGTTAATATCTCAGAAAATGTTTATTAAACTAATATACATTTATAATTGTTATTTATTGTTTGAATTATTATTTTGTTCATATATAATACTCGGTTACTAATAACAGAAACGAATGATTCACTAATTCTTGTATAGTAAATATAATCTCCACTTCGTCACTGCACAATGTTCTCGCCCACGAAAACTGCTCACCGCCTCTTCCTACGCTTGGGCATATCAGATTGCCCTAGTGTAGCACGCAGCCACGCCGAAGAACGTGGTGAGATGTCTGCAGAGGTAAGAAAAGTCACGCTATCAGCACAGCAGTGTGCCAGAGGTGCGACCCTGCTTCCAGCTCAGAAGGGTGACTACACTTGAGCGCGTGCCCTGGCGGCGCTGGGCTTGGATAGAAAGGAGCGCGAAATGAGGCAAACATTCAAAGCTGACATGTCCACTTTACCTTTTCGAGAAAACACAAAATGTTATATCAAAATTGCAGAGGTAAAGGACAATGATTATGCAGATGTTTTATTTGTACTTAATTCTGAATTATGTAATAATGATAGCTAAATATATTATTAATATAAAATTTAAATATTCTATGAACTTACATTTAAAGAAAACAACATTTATGTCCACTGGTAAAAATGGAAGCCTGATCATCAACGGAGAAGTGATATACATAGCAGGCGAAGTTAAATACTTATGAATTACAATAACAAATTCTGGATACTGTACAGAAAAACTAAAGAGAAGAATAATTTTAGAAAAAGCAGCGGAAAGATAATTACACAAATTCATAAAATATGCAGGCATATCAAGTGATTGATTTCTAAAATTTTAGGTCCCGGAACGCGCTCAAAATGATTTATCAATTTAATAGAAATAATTATATATTTATAATATAATGTAATAATTATCAGCGAGATAGAACGCCGTTCCGTCAGAAATCAAGCCTTGCGTAAGACCAAAATCCTAATAATCGAGAAAATGGTATTTCTAATCCTGTTGTGTGGGTGTAAAAGCTGAACATTGAGATAGGCCGAAAAAGAAGATGCTTTTAAAGTATGGACACGGAAGAAAATATTAAACGTACAATGGGAGGGCAAAAAGATAAAAACGAAATTTTGAAAAGAAAACAGAACTTTCTCTAAAAGCCAAAGCCAAAAAATGGAAAATAAAATATTTTGGACATACTATGAGTCGAACAAAATCTCTAGAAAAGGATATTATGCTTGGAATGATAGAATGAAGCGGAAGAAAAGGGTGTAAGTGGCACAATTGAATAACTAATACGCAATATCACAAACAAAAGGAAAAGGCAGTTCGAGTCCGAGTAGGCAATGAACAAATTGCTGGCATCCTATTGCTGTGTATATCCAGATAGGTCTAACAAGGGATGGCTTGCGATCTATGTTCTAGTACTATGTCTCTGCGCGTTCAGACCCCGCGAAGAATTGGGACCTGCAGATGAAAGGAGAGATGCTCACAGCCGCTGCTTGACCGGGACTGGAAGGGAACTGGAGCCGACAAATAGACATCATCGCACTGAACAGTGTGTTTGATACCCGCAGTCTTTCATGCGTACATTCTGCCATTATTAGAGAAGAACTCGCTGAAGGCTGATCGGGAGAATAGCTACCCCCTATGTCAAGGCTACATTAAGTCACATACGTTTCTAAGCAATTGTTTTTTCCATTCGTTTGTTTGATTTAATGAAAGTCATTTGCTTTATGCATTCTTCTCCACATATATTGATGAAGGTGTTTGAAATTATTCTTTAATTGCATTTCATTAAGGCCAATTTCAGACTTAACTTTTTGAATATATGTGGAGAAAAAAAATTTAAAAAGAGTATTAGTGACATTATGTGGAAATTCTTAACATCTATAGTGTCAACGAAACTTCACAAAAAGACTAGACGTTAATACAATATTTTTTACTTTTATATTTTTTTAAATTTTCTTAGTAGGAAATGACATTTTTTAATGTCAATTTATTTACTATTCCCTCTAAAAGAAATTTTCTTAAAAGTGAGTGGTCCCTTTAAAATAAATTCTCTTAACGTGAGGTGATATAATACAGCGTGAGCGCCGAAGCGACAGCGGAGGCGCGAACCAGACATCTCAGCGAGGCCGAAGGCTCGCGAACATAGCACGTTGGATCCGTCGGGTAGCGAGCGACGTGCGGTAGCACGTCGCGGATCACTTGTTGAAAAAAATGCGTTGGTGAAAGAATTGTGTAGGTTATAAAATTAAATTAGTAGCATGAAAAATACGAATAATCAGTTCACTTAATGAAGTACGCTGCTACGGAGATTTATCGTACAGGGGGGGGTAGCTATTCTCCGATCTACCCTCGCTGAATTATCGGCGCGTCCCCTCCCAGTTTCGGATAGCAAGAAAAGCGAAGGAATGATGCTCAAGTAATACAAATGCAAATATCAATGTTCAAAATTAAAACATCTGTCAAAAACCTGGTTTAGAAACATCGATCAAGTTCGTGCGGAAGATAATTTGTTTTGATAGTGGCCGTGATTGTTAATTTATAATTACGATTTAGACAAAACGACAAAAGAAAGTAAAAGAATAACAGCGAAACTAAGCCTGAAAACTATCCAGGGTCATCTTATGGAGTCACAACTTCCTCAAATGGGTACAGGTGGGGCGAGACCTTACACCTAGAGTGCTTGTTGGCTGCCCTCTGCGTACAGTAGGACATACGTGAAACGTCAGAAAAATGGGATCATTTCTTAAATCATTCACATTAACTCAGAAACACGTCGATAATAAACATCAGGTTTCATAATTAGGCTGAAGATAGTCTACTGGATGGGGATGTTACAATCACCGTTCGCTTTATTCGAACACATATATTGACAGTGGTATAATGCAATATTATTTCATATTTTTACTTTTTTATAAAATTGTGATTATCGGTCCTTTTCATTCACAACAACTCATTAAGCACGTCGATAATAAACATCAGGTTTCATAAATGTTTCATTTTTTTTACGAAATATGTTCATGTATCTATACAAAATCTATGTTTTCAAAATATCAACATCAATGTTGCATCCCTATTCTCGACACCTAGATGAGGATCGCCGATTTAATACGTTTGCATTCTGATTCCCAAATATGAGGTTTATCAGTGACTGGTACGCTACGTTTTACTAGTAGTATATCTTCGTCTTCTTGCGAGTTGTCTACAGCTCCTGCGGCCGTCTCTCGCATCCCAATCGCCAAGCCTCTCTATCATTCCAATCGTCTTCTTCAAGGCCTCTTTTCTGCATGTCCTTCATAACTTGCTTTTGCCATTCTTCTCTGGGTCTACCTCTTTTTCTTCTGTCTAAGGACCCTACTCAGAGATTTTTCTGAGCCATCTCTCATACCGAGCCTTTTCAGTGACCAAACCATTTTAATCTTCGTGTTTCCATTTCTCAAATCGATTTCTGTATTTGCATTCTTTTCAAAATTTCATCATTTCTTACATGGTCCTTTTTAGACACTTTACAACTTCTTCTCATGAAATCCATTTGCAGGGCTTTTAATTTGTCTTTTCTCGTTTTCTTATTTCCCACGTTTCTGATCCATACAGCACTACATTTTGTACGATGGTTTCAAACAGTCTTTTCTTAGTTGATTTGGATATTTCATTTCCCCAAAGTAGAGAGTTTAACTTTAGTGACTTGTCTCCTTGCGTGATCTTTGAGATAGTGTCTTTTCTGGAGTCTCCTTCTTTACTGATGATTCCTCCTAAATATTTAAATTCCCCCATGCTTCTATCTGCTCTCCATTTATTGGTATGCTGCAACCTGCGTTTCTCCTACCACCAGATATTTGTTTTGGAAAAATTGATCTTTAGTCCTGCTTTCTATACGTTTCCTTCAGTTTTCGCACTATATTCTACATCAAAATCGTCATTAGCTAAAATAACCTGATCATCAGCAATAGTAAGGTATGCAGGTAATCTTCATTGATACATATACCCATACCCCTGCATTTATTTTGCCAATCTTTCAGTATTTCATTCAGGTATATTTTGAACAGACTTGGTGATACGCAACATCCTGGTCTCAGGCCCTTTGTTTATCGAAATGGTTGTGATATTTGACCACTTACTTTTATCCTACTTTCTTGATTCAGATACCAATCTTTTAATGTATTTATGTATTTCTTGTCAATATTTGTATTTTCAGAATTTGGAAGAGTTTTCCTAAAGGGACTGTGTCATAAGCTTTTTCAAGATCTATGAATACAAGATATGTTGCCTTATTTCTTGATAGTCTCTTTTCTAAAACCTGCCTTATAACAAATATGTTGTCAATACAACTTTTACCAGCTGTAAATCCACTTTGCTCTTCTGCTGTGGTGAACTCCTTTCAATCTATCTTTTATAATCGTCCATACAGTCTTCAGTAGTAAAGTTACACTTATTCCTCTGTAATTTTACACTCCGATTTTTACCTTTCTTGTAAATTGACGTGGGGAAGGCTTGTTTCCATTCTGTAGGTATCTTATCGCCTGTCATACACTTATTAAAATTTTTGTAGGATTTCAGGACATTATCGGAGCATTTTTAAATAGTTCTACAGGAATACCTCCAGGACCGGGAGATTTTCCGTTTTTCATTTTTTTGATGGAGTTCTTTATCTCATTCAAATGTATGTCTTCTGTACATTTGTTTGCATGTGTTCTATCCAGTGTCTTGTTTATTTCTTCTAAAACATTCTTGTATTCTGGTCTATTCTCTTAAACATATCTAGTAATATTTCACCCATTCGTCCATTTTTATGTTTGTATATTTGTTTGATTTCTTTTTTCTTGTCTCAAACATTTTATTAGTTTCCATGATTCTTTACTTGTGCCCACCAATGTTCTCTTCCACTTTGCACATTTTTGTTCCACCATTTATCTACTAGTAGTATATAAATCTTATAAATTGAATTACTACCGATTGGTTACTGATAAGCGTATCGATGTTTAGAAAAATGAGTATCTTAATGTAGAAATGTAAAAGTTGCTGAGTTAATAATTGTATAACAAAACATAATTTATCCCCTCATAGAGCGGATATTCCTCTTCTAGTGTGGTGTTCCTGTCTGAGGGTTAAAGTTGTATTGCTTTCATGACAATTTAATGCATTAAAAAATACATATATATATATATATATATATATATATATATATCATATACAAATATAACAGAATCATTTAATATCAATATAACTTACTAAGTAAGCTGGGACATGTCATGATTCTTAATATTATATTTTAATGTTTGTTACAGTGTTGGATTCAGGATGCATCTCGCGTGCGCGCTATTTTACCACTTCTTCAATTTCCGAAAGTACGAAAACAGTTTTAAAATTTTACTTGGGAAAACAGATTCATCAGGTGACAAACGTCTATCAAGGAGACAAACGCCGTTTTGAGATCAAAAATCGAGTCGCAGGATAAAAGAGCTCGTGCGTAATTTCGGCTTATTCTTTGTGGTAGTGGAATGATAACGGAAGATCTTAGAAGTAAAATGTGTGTAAAATAAGATGTTAGAACATGGAATATTGGTGATATATACACAATTGGTTCAATTTTCTTTTTGAAATCAGTTTCCAAATCGGAATTGATATTTTGAGTAGTGCCTCAAATAACGTTTTGATGGTATTCGAAGGAAGACTGAAATATGTGAACAAGATATATAGTTTTATACGACTATTGCAGATGATACGAGACCGTTTGGTTGTGTTACAGCATCACTAGTTTGATAAGTGGAGAAAAATATATTGAGATTGAAAAGGGGCGAAACCATTGCCTGCCTGAGAGCACGGCCTCCTCTCGTGCCGCAGGCCGGGTTTGGCCGTTCGGCCGCGCTGAGGGGCCCAAAGGGTCGAGTGACGCAACTGCGTGAAGCGAGAAGGGAGGGGGAAGGGTCAGGTATTTTTTCCCAAATTTCACTTTACGCCGCTCCTATTCATCCGATTTGCATGATTGACACGGCGTTGGATTCAGGAAGCACGTCGTCATCGCTCTATAAGTCCACATTTTTTAATTTCTTCCGGAACTATGGGAAAACATTTTCAATTTTGTTGGAAAGATTTTTGAAAAACGGCATCGTAGCGTGAATTCTATTTTAAAAGAGTTCAATGCCGTTTATAGATCGAAAATCGGACAATTTGTTCAGACGTTATCGATCTAGTAAATTCCTTGTGATAGTGCTCGATCTATTGATTTTTCCTATAAGTATTTTTCAGTGCATTTGCCTTAAGAAAACTCTGCTCTATACAATTTTTTAAAAAATGCATGCCATTTGTGAGAAAATCTTATAAAAATTTTCACAATTTTCTCTCAAAATGATTGAAAACTCATCATATTGTCAAAACATTGTACTTGACAGAATTTAAAAGTCAAAGAACAGAATTTGCTGATAAAAAATATCTTCCATAATGTAGTTGTTGGAGGAAGTAAAAAAAAAATTAATCTTTTGTAATTTTGAAATTAAAATTGTCAAGATCATATCTGTGCCTTTTGTGATCACGCTTAGTTGCTTGATTCAGGAAAAATTAATTTAACCATAACTACAGATGGAGTCAAACTGACTCCGCTCTCTTCTATATTTTTATTTTTATTTTGCGCTATACCATTTCCTCCAGGACTTCATCTTCTATCTAACTCTTCACTGTTTCATATCGGATTGTCAATTTGATACATCTTGATTTATCAGATTTATATTTCCTGTGAAAAGAAGCATTGCGCCTCATGGAGTCAGTTTGACTCGATGTCTGTGGACTATAAAAGAAAAATATTACATGTTGACACAACGCAGGCATCTATGTAATATTTTTATGCCATGTAAATTTTATTTATTGTATATATTTTTTTTTATTTTTCGAGCATTATACTTAGTATTATCTTAAACATTTTCAAGATTTTACCATTTTCACATCAGAATTTCAATTAAGAAAATACAAGTAGAGATGAGAAGGAAACAGCAAAACAGGATGGAAAGCTATGAAGAAAAAAATACTATTATTTCTCCTAAGAAACTGGAGATGAAATATTCTATTTGTTGCTCTTATAAACAAACATGGGCAATGTGGACAACATTATGTACCAATCATAAAAGCAATATAACATGAAAAGTATTTATAAGATTATCCTAAATGAGTTGAATCATTATATTGGCAATAAATATTTAATCTACTCGCTACAGAGAGGTAATTAAAAAGCAAAGAATTAATTATCATTATCTCAAAATCTTTTAAAACCATTCTTAATTATTCTAAAAGTAATTTCACAATATACACAAAAAATTATATAGAAAAGTAAATTAGTACGACATGAATTCTGGAGGAAGCATGCAGAGTCAGTTTGACTTTACGTCTGTAGTCACGTAACATAAATTCACGTCTATGGTTACGGGTTAAAAAAACAACATGGAGTCGAATTACACAAACTGTTATTTAATTTTTCAATTAAAACCAAGTACCGTTGAGGGATTTCCCTGGGAGAATATTGCTTTTGAGGAAAGTACAAACATGAATAATCAATTCATTAATTCAGGTCAGTCATGAAAACTCTTGACACATTCAAATACAATCTCAAATGATTCCTACAGTTTGATTTTCTATCATGCTTTTCAACATTTGACTCATTTCCAAAAGTTAACGAACTGACTTAAACATTAGAGAACCAATGCCATTTTTGTCTAATTTGCTCATAATAATCAGTACAGTATTTGTTATCCTGAAGGAAGTCATCCACTATTTGCCTGGAATTTTGTATTACTCCAGGCCAGTCTCTCTCTGTCTCTTCTCTCTCTCTCTGTCTCTCTCTCTCCATCTCTCTCTCTCCTCCCTCTCTCTCTCTCCTCTCTCCTCCCCCTCTCTCTCTCTCTCTCCTCCCTCTCTCCTCCCTCTCTCTCCTCCCTCTCTCTCCTCCCTCTCTCTCCTCCCTCTCTCTCCTCCCCTCTCTCCTCCCTCTCTCTCTCCCTCTCTCTCCTCCTCTCTCTCCTCCCCTCTCTCTCCTCTCTCTCCTCCTCTCTCTCCTCCCTCTCTCTCCTCCCTCTCTCTCCTCCCTCTCTCTCCTCCCTCTCTCTCCTCCCTCTCTCTCCTCCCTCTCTCCTCCTCCTCTCTCTCCTTCTCCCTCTCTCTCCTCTCTCCTTCTCCCTCTCTCTCCTCTCTCTCCTTCTCCCTCTCTCTCCTCTCTCTCCTTCTCCTCTCTCTCCTCTCTCTCCTTCTCCCCTCTCTCTCCTTCTCCCTCTCTCTCCTCTCTCTCCTTCTCCTCTCTCTCTCTCCTCCTCTCCTGCTCTCTCTCTTTCTTTCTGTCACCCTTTCTCTAACTCTGTCTTTCTGTTTGTCTCTCTTTCATTAGTAAATTATTATGAAAGTCCACTTATTGTACAGTAAAATTATTGTAAAATCATTTCCTTTATTTCAGAGATCTACGTGCTCGTTTAGAGATGGCTGTTGATAGAGTGCTTGAACTTGTGCAAATCCTATCAAACCTTTAGATAGTGACTACGCATCAGACTCGGATGATGGACAAGTGTTAATGTGTAATGCCCAATTGACACATGCTGTAAGAAAACAATTGACTTCGAGCATCAGAGATCTCATGCAACATGGGTTGATGGCAGTAAGTAAAAGAGTTGAAACTGCAAATTTATATTGTCATGTCCCAATAATATGATACTTCTTTTTACATTGTTGTTATAATTGTTTCAGGTGGGTCAGAGTGTGAGTGTAGTTCCTTTATGGGTTGTTTTCCCCACATTGGTCATGCTGGAAATAAGCCATGCATGCTTGGAACTTATATTGAAATATTATGAGATGAAAAATGGTGAAAAGTACAATTCAACTCCTGCAAGGAAATTGTCTCAGAGTTTCAATTTGGATATAATAGGTGGAACAGCAATCTCCAATAAACAGGCAAGGAATCTTAATATTCATTCAATGTTTGTCAATTATTATGAACCAAGAAATTGATTTGTGGGTGGGTATGTAGAATGTGAGTTTTGGTAGAGAATATTCTTGAATTTTCAGGGAAATTGAGAATGTTTTTGTTATTGAAAGTTCAATGAAAATCATTCATTCTCATGCCTTCCTTCAGAAGAGATGTTAACAGTCAGTCCCATGTTGTACATTTACTGTACATGCTATTAATTTCTTAGGAACAAAAATAAGAATGATTTGAAATGATTATTCAGTCTTGCTCTTCTCCACACCCAAATCATTCATCCAAAACTTCAATTCGATATAATCAATAGCTTTACTAAAATAAAATGAAGAAAAACAATCATTTATGTGAAAATATTACATATGTATTTTAATAACAAAAATGTGTGTTATCATCAAATAATAAATTGCTTAATATGTAAAAAAAATATTGAAATGTGTTTTCTTCACCATATTGTTGAAACACAGGTCATATTTTGTTAGAGGCTTCAAAATGTGTAAGTCCTACCTCTGCTAGATTTTCATTGTGGTGACAGGCCTACTTCTTGTCACACTGGATCTATTACCTTGAAATTAATTATGGCCAACATAGAGTTATTGTCTCTTCAAACCAAGTTAACAATTTGATACCTATTGTTGATGGTAATGGTGAAGATGATGTGAGAATTTTGTAATTTTTTTTATTTTCAGAACATGCTGAGTGTAATTGGCATATTATTAATATGCACACACAGTATAAAAGAAGTTATGATTCCCATTTAAAGCATTTATATGTGCAGCATTAAAGTAAGTCTTTATAATAGTTTTTAGATTGTTCTAGAAATAATGAGTATGCCGTTGCATTTACTTGTGATAGAATTGTTCTTTATCATTGGAATAGGATTTCAATAATGATTCAGTGATTATTTACTGTTGCATGTTATTATTCTTCCTCAAATACTATTTTATAATGAGTGTCTATTGTGTAAGATATTAAATGCTACAAAATCTTTGAAATTTTGATGGAAAACCATATTCTTGTGGTCCTTGATACTGAAAGTGTTAATTTTTAAAACTGCCCGTGAACAAATACATCTTAAACATCGCAGAACTTGCTCCATAGGTATAACCTGATCAATCTGAGTCGAACTCAGGTCCTATGAATTTTAAATTATTTTTTAATTTTTTTATGAACTTGAGATGACCCCATAGGACAGTTTCGTCTTCTTCTTGCAGTATTTTACAATTTTATGGCCAACTCTCACTTACAATCTCCATATCCCTCTATTGTTCCAATCATTCTCTTCTAGACCTCCTCTTTGCATATCTTTAAAACCTGATCCTCTTTGGGTCTACACTTTATTTTCTGTCTAAAAGAAACCACTCACAAGCGAGCTATCAAGCTTTTCCCTGTAACCAAACCATTTCAGCCTTTTTGTTTCCATTTCATTTATAATTGATTTTGTAACTATAATCACTTGATAATTTCTTCATTTCTTATGTGTTCATTTTCGATACTCTACAACCTTTAGCAAAAATCATTTGTAGACTCCTTAATTTATCTTTTTTTTTCCTTAATTCCCATGTTTATGAGCCATAGAAAGCTATGCTTTGTATGATTGTGTCCAAATGGCTTTTCTTAGTAGATCTGGATATTTCTTTTTTCCCCGAGCAGTGATTTTGACTTATAAATGGCTTGCCATCCTTGAAACAATATCTTTCTGGAATCTCCTATTAAGCATAATTCCACCAAATATTTAAACTTATGATACCTTTAGTCTTATAGAGAACGTTTTCATAATTTTCTCAAAATTGCACACATTTTCACTACTATTTACTACCTTGTAGTAAAGAAAGTTATGTAATGCTGTAGGAAAAGTGTCAACAGAAGTTGGACAGATATACCGGAATATAAGACGAGGTTTTTCCTAATATCTCATTCGAAAAATGGGGGTCGTCATATATTCGCAGATTGCCTAGATGGTTAGAACTTGTGTCGTTTTGCCTTTTATATCATAAAACTATAAATGTTGACGTAACATTAAGCGGTAAGGGCGATAAAATATCAGGCGTATCTTTTAAGACTCACGATCGATTGATCGCGAATCAACAGGAATTTGCGTGACGATTCAAACTTATTTTTAATGGCCGGAAAAAGGATCTCAAAAAATGGTATTGTATCGAGTGTAACACAACGTGAAATTACTAAAATCTCGAGATTTTGGTATACAATGTGCGTTACTGGATCGTCGATCATCGAAATCACGGTCTCTGGCCGTTCGACGCCCGGCGAGTGCAAATATGTTTTGTACGGAAAGAACAAACGTTAATATCAATCGAAGTACGCTACGCATTCTACATGAAACCCACAAAGAAAATAATAAACAAATTTTTTTCCTAAACAAAATCTTTGAAACTTCCCGCTTTCTCCAACGTTACCGCGAAACTGGGGATACACGAGATCCAGTTTACAACCGACCCACGAATATGAACAGTGCGAATTTCAATCATTATGTTAAAGAATATGAAGGAACTCTTAAAGAATCCGAGGCCGCGAATAAGAAGGGGTCAGGAAGAAAATCTGCGTCAAAGAAGAAATGTTCGTATATGGGGTCATTTGAGACTAACGCAAATTCAACCACAAAATTTGCAGATGGGCCTAAATTGTCAGGGGAACGTCGCAGTATGGGGGAGGACCAAAAGTACCCCTGAAATTTTAGAGATCCATAATTTGCAATGTAATTATCAAAGTAAAAGATAAATTTCTGAAACCCTGATATTTTCTGAATTATTGGACGACCTATTTGGGGTAATTCACTTAAAAAGAAAAACCCAAAAGTGATGTTATTGACTTTTTTACCAAACTTAACATTTTGCCTCTTCAGGTTCAGTACAAAATGGTTACAAAAATTTGTTTTCAATTGCCTCAATTGCACAAAAAAGTCTAATTTATCAAACATCAAAATTTAAACTTTTACCACAATAGCTTTCCAATTATTCAGAATATAATTATAATCATTTTGCACATGTTAAATTTATGAGGACAGTCGGTAACACCACTAGTTTTTCTTCTGCCCTCAAATAATAAAAGTTTAAAAAAGTGTAATACAGGGCTCTGTTGACTCTTAACTACTGTATGGAGGTTTTTCAACTTGTCTGTAAACTTTGTAATAATCATCAGAAGATTTGATGCAGGAATAACATCTGTGTAGTTAAATGACATCATGTGACATGAAATGATATCAGTAGAGACGAATTTATTGTAATAAAAATTCAAAATATGTACATATATATGTACTTATTTTTCCCAAAACAAGAAAAAATAGAAAATATGTAAAATAAAATTCATTATTGTGTTAAAATTGTTCTCTACAAGCATTTTCCGAGCAAAATACTTCAGATTAGTTCTTAACAAGTATTCGAATTGGCTGAAAGTAGGTTCTACTCTACATAAGTAATTGTACGCTGGGGTTTCACCACACATAAAAATTTTATTTGAAATATATATGTTCATATCAGTATTACAATGTTACGAGAAGCCAGTGTTCCAGTGAACAGTAGTACCATGTACCAGATGATGGATCACGGGGAGGGTTAAAGGGAATATCCCTCATCGAACAACGTGGTAGACATTTTTGAAGCGTGAGCAAAACGTAGGTTGAAATTACTTTTGTTCACGAAATCGCTCATTCTTGACTCAGTAACGCTTGAGTCACGGTAAGCGGAGAGGGTAGGTTTAACAATTATGGCCATGAAATGATGGTCAAGAAGCCCAGCAGCATTCATTTGATTTTTAAGAAAAATGATTTGTAACATATAATGCAAACACACATCTGAAATGTTCTGTTTATATGAATATATTAAAATATAAAAATGTGTAGTAGTAGGTAAAATATGTAAAAATAGTAATTTACCAAAATATGTGAAAATATGTAAAATAAAATAGTTCCAATTCATTCAGAATATCTTGTAAACTCTAAAAATATTATTGAAAGCAAGTATCTAATCCTGTAAAAACATGTAATTACATGGAAATCCGTTCCTTAGTTATCAGCGAATGCCTTCATTTGAAGAAATTTTGTCTTCTTCTTCTCGGGGTCCACAGCTGTCGCCCTTCCGCACCTCCACGCCACCGGTCTCGGTCTCACCATGCTTCTTCCTCCTCTTCAATATTCCTTGCATGGCTTCTTGTACTCCTGCATACCACGATGTTCTGGGGCTTCCTCCTCTTTTCCTTCCTGTAGGATGATATAGCATAATTTTCTTGACCATCTATCTTCTCCATTCTTAATACATCCGAGCCAGAGAAGCTGCCTTTCTTGGATTCTGTCAACGATGTTATACTGAGACTAGCCCTTTCCTTATTTCTTCATTGCTTCATGTTCTCGTGAGATTCTCAAAAATCTTCTGAGATGGTCCATTTCTATTTCTTTCAATTTTTCTTTGTTCTTTGAGTTAATTCCAACTTTCCTTCCATATGTTGTTATAGGTTCTATAATGGACTTGTACATCATCAATTTAACTTTCCATCCTATTTTTGGGGACAAAGTATCGCGTTTAATTTTGAGATTACCGTTCTTCCTTTGATTGCTCAATGTTGGATTTCTCGATCACATTTTCCATCCTGTGTTAAGATGCTGCCCCAGATACTTAAACTCTTTACACACCTTGATCTGATGGCCTCAATATTAAGATTTCCGCATCTTCTCACAGCTAAAGTATTCTGATTTTTCAAAATTTATTTTAAACCCCATTCCCCAAAATGGGAAGAAATTTCTTACTCTAAATTCTTTTGCAGTTCAGTTCGTTTTTAAATTTATTATTATTATTGTATTATTTATGTATTTATTTATTTATTTTCTAAATACTATTGATGTGTCCTCAAACCTTTGTGAAATAATAATAAAATATCATGTAATGTCTATTCTTGAAATCTACCATCACATTTTATATTGCAATGGCAACACGGCCTGTAGTGACCCGTTCCAATTATTGTTGATCATATTTAATAGTTGTTTCATGAATTAAAATCAAACACAACAAATGAAACCATTTATGTATGTATCTACAAGTTCTTATGCATGCAGCAAAACTAAATATATTACTTAAAATATTCATAAACTTGTTGACTTTAAATGTAGGCTGGTCATTAATGAATTATTAAGATTAGTGAATTAGTTAGACGGTGATTTATGTTTAGTACTGCTGAAATATGGGAAAATTGTTCAACAAAATCAAAATTTACCAACAGGATTTGTGTATTTCATATAAATTATCTCTCTCTCTAAATTATCAGTATTCATAAAGTACTGCAAACTTGCAGGAGGCTTTTTTTGAAGGAATGTAAAAGTTTGCTATTAGTTTTCGTAATTGTTTAACTTTGCTGTAAATGCATTTCCCTATTTTTCAGTTCAAAGAAGCTGGTGACATGGTTGCGTCTGATAATTCGATGTCAGAAACTTACTCAAATGTATTATCAATCTTGGAGTTACATTGTCAGAACAGGTATATCTATCTATTCCTATCACTGAATGTTAGGTTTTACAAATGCTAAATGCTGTTAAAAGTGCAGTTTTAGAAAGGTAATAAAACAAATTCTCTTTTCAGGAGCTGAAGATAGTTTTGAGATCTGGATAAATTGACTCCTTATAAATTTGATCTACCAAGTTGACCTAGCTGTTTCAATTTCAGAATATAAAAGATGCCTTTTAATGTAATTATAGTTGAAACTTCCAGATTATAGAGAAAGTTGAATGAGTACATTAATATATGGTCTGATGTCTTCAAAAATTGGGCATTGTTTGCAAAGTTATTTTGCAATATCAGTTCCTGTACAGTTATGGAACTTATTGTGCATCCAGAAAGTACTTTTACATTGTAGTAAATTTAAGCATGCCTTTTCAGTTCATTTATTTATATTCTTATGTTAGCTTTTCTTTACATCATTGTTGAATTGACAAAAAATTTGTTAGCTATAAAATTCTAGTCGTCACATTATTTTGTTTTATTAAAACTTTTAACTTCTTTGATAGTTGTCAATTGACTTTTAACATTCCATACAAAATATGATGATTACAGTGGCTCTATTTAATTCAAGCGAGGGAGGCGGAATCATATTTATGATGATTATGATGATCCTATGAATGATTCATTCTATCCTTGAAGTTTAACTGCAGCTTATGTTTGTACAATAAACAAAAAAAGTGATATTTTCTCGACATTAAAATTGTGATTTTGGAACCACTTGCTCAGCAACAATTTGGGATTTTCTTTCAAACTGAATTAATGAAAGTCCACTGTACAAGGTAAGATCATTAAATGATGCTTCTGATGTTTCAATATTGCTACAATTGAGGGTACAATAAAGAAGATAACATCTGAAAAGAACATACACAGCCATGTTTTGTGTTCTTACTGAATGGAATGATTGAAGGTTCTTTTGTGAAAAGAAGGCAGTATTTTATATCCTTGTCAGACCTGTGTAAGAGTATATTGAGATCTTCTGAACCCCATATTTGGTTCATATTTGAAGGTATTATGTCTTTAGGAAATTGTTCCTCTGTTTCTCCTGTCATAACAAGAATCTCGATTATATACATGAAACCTGCTCAAACAACCACCTTGATTAAGTGGCCACTTCCATTAATGGTCTTTTTCCTATGGATAGATTTTCCATAAGTCAGTGTAAAATTCTCTTTTGAGCAGCCACCTGGTCCCACAGGCAAGCCAGCACATTTTAAATTTCCTCTATTAAAGCCCATCAAAGTATTGCATTGAACATAAATATGTTTTACTAAAAACTATTAACCCGTTCTCCAGGCTAGTGAAATACGAAAGTACACGTTAATTTGCAAACTATGTGCATTCCGGTTTATTTTATTGCAATAAATTACAAAATTAATATTAATCTAATATTATAAACAATAATGGGTTGACTCTTTAAAACTAAAAATTAGAATTGACAATTTACTCTATTAACTATCTCTTTCATATATTAATGCATTTGCTCAACACGTAGGACATACACGATACAAGCTAACTTATTGAGATTTAAATAAACATCACACTCAGAAATCTAATTTTCCTTTTCCAAGAATGACCATTCCATTCAACATTTCGTACGGTCAACGACACCGCCCCGTTGCAACCAGTAATCCTGCAAAGCGCCGCGCGTAAACAGAAAAAAAGAACATGCTCTTACCGGCCGGCGGCGTGGAGGGGCGTGGGGCGCGGAGCGGCGGGGCGCGGGGCGGCGCGGGCCCGAGTTCGCTTCCAGGGCAGCGCATTGACTGCGGCAGCGGCTGCGGCACGACAACCGCGACCAGACGGCCCGTCCGCGCGGCGAGGTCGAAGCGGTTCGGCGTGCGCGCGGCGCGCGGCCGCGGCGGCGGCGGCGGCGGCGGCAGTGGCGGCGGCGGCGGCGCTGCCGGGCGAAGGGGAGGGTGGGGGTGGGGGCAGCGAAACATCGATCGGGTGCCCGACGACTCCTCGCCAGTCGAATCGCTCGCCCGCCTGCCCGCCTTTCCCCCTGGCGAAAATAAGATCGACTCGGACGCGACGCCGCCCGTGGGATCGGCAAAGGTAGCTCAGGTTGGTTTGATTTATTTTCTGGCGTTTCCAGGCCGCATCAACTCTTTTGGTCATTAGTCTCGTTAGTGTAGTGCGTTTTTTCCTCAGAGTGGCGGTGACTTTCTTCGCTGGATGGCGAGATCCTGCACCGACCTACCATCGGCTCACGGGATTTTCTCTAACCAGGTATTTCTCACCAGCGGAGCACCGCCTCAGCCGGGAAAAGCTCTAAGCTGCCGACCGGTCTTCCGGCATATGTAGTAGTGTAGTGCATGTTGGTGTGTGTGTGTGTGTGAGCAAGATGTGAAGATAAGACAAGGAAAGAAACGATCGCGCGCGGTCCGTGACCCATTTGGTAGGGTACTGCTCCGGCATTCGCCTGGTGTTGATCGGAGAAACTACGGAAAACTACCGATCAGAGCAGCCGGCCGCTAGAATTCTCCTCCAGACAGCGACTGAATTCGACCTAGCTGGAAAGCTAGCTGTCGAAAATCCTACCGCCGTCAGGACTCGAACCTAGGACCTCTCGGTCAGAGGCGCTGCAGTGACATCAGTTGATGCACTGAGCTACCGCTCCCGGTGTGGGCACAGGGTTTCAACTGAAGTCACTGCAGTGCCCGTGACCCGGAGGTCCAAGGGTTCGTGTCCCGACGGTGCCGTCGTAGTGTTTCCACACTAGCTTGTCAGCTAGGTCGAATTCAGCCGTTGTCTGGAGAAGATTTCTAGCGGTCAGCTGCTCTGATCGGTAGTATTTCGTGGCTTCCCCGATCAAAAACAGGTGAATGCCGGAGCAATACCCTAACAAATGGGCCATGGACCGCGCGCGATTTGCTTACTCTTTCGTATCCTTCCCTGACCCCTTACTTATACTCATATGCACTACACTACCACAAATGACTGGAGAGCAGTCGGAAAATTAGAGCTTGTCCCGGACAGGGCAGTGCTCCGCACTGACGGGATGGATATACATGTTTGGTGAAACCCCCGCAAGGCGACGGGTATGTCGGCGCAGGATCTCGCCAGCCAGAGGGGGAAAATCACCGTCATTCGCGTGATATAAACATGCACAAAACGTATGTGACTAATGACCCTAGGAGTCGACGTGCCCGGAATCCCTAATGAATCAATCAAAACTGGTGGTAGGGAAATGGGGCGGCTGGGAAGTGAAGGAAGACCGGGGACGCAATCCTTGAGAGATGACGCAGGTCACACTTCCTTGGGGAGGGGGGTTATGACATCCGCGTTCTCTAAAGATATTTATTAAAGTTCTCTCTGAGCTAATGCTCGGTGGCAAACATGATTACAACTAGATTTACAATTACAAAATTATTACGAATATTTACAGATAGTATTGCAATTAGAATTAGAGATTGATATCCTAGTTCTAATTAATTTTTAGTTATCTCTTAATTGCCTTATAGCTTGTCTAACACTTCACTTCATTTCAAACCGGTAGCGGTAGCTCAGTGCATCAACTGATGTCACTGCTGCGCCTCTGACCGAGAGGTCCTAGGTTCGAGTCCTGACGGCGGCACGATTTCCGACGCTGGCGCCGCTGGGTCAGATTCCGGTCGCTGTCTGGAGGAGGAATTCTAACTACAACCGGTTGCTCTGATCGGTAGTTTTCCGTGGTTTCTCCGATGAACACCAGGCGAATGCCGGAGCAGTACCCTACCAAACGAGCCACGGACCGCGCGCGATCTGCCCTCCCTCTTCCTTGTCTTATCCTCTCCCCTTACACACACACTTACACTAACATGCACTATACTACCACATATTCCGGGAGACCGGTAGGGAACTTAAAGCTTATCCCGTCTGGGGCGGTGCCCCGCTGGTGGGAGAGTCCTGATTAGGGGGAAAAGCCCACTAGCCGACGGTAGGTCGACGCCGGATCTCGCCATCCAGCGGGCCAATATCACCATCTCCCGAGAACACCATTCACTACACTTACGGGACTAATGACCGAAGCAGTTGACGCGCCCGAAAACACAAAAAAATCAGTAAATCAATAAAACCATGTTTCATTTCCACTGCACTGCACTGCAATGCACTGCATTCCCCTCCACTGCACTTCACTGAATAAAGACATGACAATAATAATAATAATATATAATAATAATAATAATAATAATAACGATGAAATATCTGTATTATTAATGATGATCTAGATGGAATTTAGTATACTTTTAAATTTCACTACATTAGAAGGAAGAGCCTCTAATGCTTTTGCAGGTAGTTAGTTCCAATCTATTATAGTACGATTCACGAAGGAGAACTTGCTTCAGTTTTTTGCTTTGTACATCGTATTTTACAAAGATGGTCTCCTTTGCTTTTATAATCTGGTTTCTGTAATATTTTACCGATGTCTGCTCAGGCTGTGTCCCTTTGGATGTCTTGTGCATTGCGCATAAACGCGCCGTTCCTTCTCTTAGATAAAGTTTACCGTTCATCCCACAGTCCATGCGTATGTTTTGTTTCCATGGTGTTTTATTTTATCAACATACGCCGTTTACTATACCTATTGCAGATTACAAATGAGTAATACCATTGTTACAAAACGGATGATATAACTATAAATATCTTAGGATGGGTATTAAAACTACTGATTTTGTGATGTTGCAAAATAGCGCCTCCGCATTTTGTCATGTTATTAATATGATCAGTCAACTAATCACAGTTAATTAAAATCTTTAGTTATGTTGTGATGGTTCTAACGTTAGTTCCTAACTTGTAATTGGAGTGTATATTCGAGCGAGACTTGGTAAAACAAATGAGTTTACTCTTTTCCGGATTTAGTTCCATCTTATTTCTGCACGCCCAGTTCCATTAACAGTTTAGATCGTTTTGTAAAATATTTTCATCCGAAGACCAGCCAGTACTCCTATATATTATGCAATCATCAGCAAGAAGTCTAACTTTCGATTTTATTACAGTTGCAATGTCATTAATAAGCGCTAAGAATAGCAATGGCCGTAACACACTCTCCTGGGGGCCCCCAGAGGTTACATCGGCTTTCCATGAATATTTATCACCTATTCTGACTGTTTGGATTCGGCTCTTAAGAAATTCTTTTATCCACAAGATTATTCGATGATCTAATCCAGTTTTTGACAATTTGTCAATTAAAAGGCCATGTGGAACCAGATCAAATGCCTTAGAAAAGTCTAAAATTATTGTATCGACCCTACTCCCTTCGTCTAATTAATCTGCAATGTCCTGACAGAAAGCAATAGTCTGGCTGTAGCACGAATACCCAGGACGAAAACCGTGTTGATTATGAAAAACCCAGTTAGTTTTATTCCAAACTCCTTAATATACTCCGCAATCAAGTGTTCCATCTGCTTGCATACGACTGATGTCAAACTTATAGGCCTATAATTATTAACAAAGAAATTATACAAAAAAGTAAGTATTAACAAGTAATTGCCATATCATTATTTGTAACTGCTCCACATTATACTGTGCATGAAGCTCCAAAGGGTTTCAACCAATACAATTTTTTCATGAGACTCAAACTCAGGTTTCACGAGTTAACTCACTGAGCGCTATAAGATTTGACTCTAACGTCAACTCGGACCGAGAAAAATCGAACGGTCTCAACTCAATATTACAACAAAAAATTTTAGAAAATTAAGAAAGATGGACGAAATTGAAAACTCCATCATTAATTTAATTCCCTTTTTACCCGTGGAAAAAAATGAAATAAAAGTTGGGGGCAGTTTTTGAGAAACCTTTATTTTTCTAAGCTGCATTAGCTTCAATCACAAATTAAGTGAGAACTACTGGTTTTAAATGAAGAAAAAATTGGAGCCGTTTCTGAGAAAATAATAGAGTAAAATTTAAAAATTGCATCAATAATAATTAATAACATTTGACAATGAGGGATTTCTTTACTTAAATATTAGTAAATGCAAATATGAGACAGTTTTTCTTAATATATCATTTGTTTGTAGTACGTCATATTCTATTTCATTGAACTTTAAGGCGGAAACTTTGAAACTATGTAGTCTAGGAGCTTGTGGTCGCTCGGTTTCAAGACAGTAAAAATCAGGCCACTGCGAATTACAGATCAATGTAAGAATAATACAGGGTTTTCTCTGCCGTCTTGCTACTGACAAGTATTGTAAAATGTTGACAAGTGTTGCAAAATGTTCTTAGTAATTTCTTGAAATGACGACTACAAAATAACAATTCTTCAAGAAACTCTCTTTCTTTCTTTCTTTCTTTCTTTCTTTCTTTCTTTCTTTCTTTCTTTCTTTCTTTCTTTCTTTCTTTCTTTCTTTCTTTCTTTCTTTCTTTGCTTTCTTTCTTTCTTTCTTTCTTTCTTTCTTTCTTTCTTTCTTTCTTTCCTTTCTTTCTTTTTCTTTCTTTCCTTTCTTTCTTTCTTTTCTTTCTTTCTTTCTTTCTTTCTTTCTTTCTTTCTTTCTTTCTTTCTTTCTTTCTTTCTTTCTTTTGCTCTTTCTTTCTTTCTTTCTTTCTTTCTTTCTTTCTTTCTTTCTTTCTTTCTTTCTTTCTTTCTTTCTTTTCTACTTTCTTTCTTTCTTTCTTTCTTTCTTTCTTTCTTTCTTTCTTTCTACTTCTTTCTTTCTACTTCTTTCTTTCTACTTCTTTCTTTCTACTTCTTTCTTTCTACTTCTTTCTTTCTCTTTCTTTCTTTCTACTTCTTTCTTCCTCTTTCTTTCTTTCTTTCTTTCTTTCTTTCTTTCTTTCTTTCTTTCTTTCTTTCTTTCTTTCTTTTTCTTTCTTTCTTTCTTTCTTTCTTTCTTTTCTTTCTTTCTTTCTTTCTTTCTTTCTTTCTTTCTTTCTTTCTTTCTTTCTTTCTTTCTCTTTCTTTCTTTCTTTCTTTCTTTCTTTCTTTTCTTTCTTTCTTTCTTTCTTTCTTTCTTTCTTTCTTTTCTTTCTTTCTTTCTTTCTTTCTTTCTTTCTTTCTTTCTTTCTTTCTTTCTTTCTTTCTTTCTTTCTTTCTTTCTTTCTTTCTTTCTTTCTTTCTTTCTTTCTTTCTTTCTTTCTTTCTTTCTTTCTTTCTTTCTTTTTCTTTCTTTCTTTCTTTCTTTCTTTCTTTTCCCTTTCTTCCCTTCCTTCTTCTTCACACTTGTCAGCAGACAACAAATCGGGAATGTATCTTTGAAATCGTTTGTTAATCTTCAAATAACGCAAACAAACACCAGCGATATCACTTTATTTGGATGAAAAAAAAATTATGTTTCTCGTTCATGATATCACTATAAACATGTCATTAAGAGTTCCGTAGGTGACGGAAAATATAATAAATCGTTATGGCATCTGTAAAGGGATAATTAGTGAGTTAATGTAGAGTGATAATTAGTGCGTTAATAGAATTCATTGTCCATATTACACAGGTGCGAAAAAAGCTGATTTAAAAACATTAATGTATTATATATTTGCACATTTATACCTTTGAGATTAGAAATGAAGGGTCGGAAATAAATTGTTATTTTGGTGACCAAGGTGGGGCAAAACAGAAAAGCTAGGCCACAGGCAAGAGATTAGGAAACCAACTAGTACGGGAAAGTCAGCCTTTTGTAGCATCACTAGTTTCAATTTATTCATGATAAGTTCCTGACAACACTCTCCGCTGAGATTTCCAGCACTGCAGTCGTTTTGCAAAAAATTGTCCACCCCACCCACAACTACTGCCCACTTTTATTCTCTGATTTATTTCAAAATGTGTACGTGTTGCCAAATCTTATATCCCTTACATTCTGACAAACCTAGTTGAGTTCCCCACCCGGCAGAAGTAGACATCCACACAGCTTAGATTGTGTGAAGTACGTATTAGTTAAAATTTAAGATTCAAGTCACGGGCATGAACACGTTTTCGTTCAACACATACGCCCCTGCTCTTCGCTCTTTTCCCTTCCGAATAAGATCGATTAACCACCCCAAGGACGACGATGAGGGGGTACTCAAGTAAGGATTAGGTTTCACTTCCCATATTGATTCATTCAGGGCACACATTTTAAGAAATAGATTCAAGTATCCGACGAAAAATGTACTTTCATTATTTTCTTCTTTTCTGGTAAATTTTATCATATTCAATAATAAATAGTGCGACTATCTCAAATTTTTAAAATGCAATCATTACATTAGATCATTTATTGTGTTAGATACATCGGTGTATTCTTCCTTTTTACTTCCTCGCCTTACCACATACTTCCAAAAAGTGACAGTACTGTAATACCGTGGCGGAAATAGGCTATTTTTCCATAATCTTGTTTAGTCGGGCTCTGATAACGAAAAAGTGGATAAATCTTGTTTATATATTATATTGCTTTCTTTGACAGAATCCATGTTTTGTGTCTTCTTGGTACCAAAAAATCAATTGACGACAAAACGTCTGTCTATCCGTCTGCATGCCTGCCCATCTGCCTGTCCGCCAGCCTGTAAACCCGGCCTGTCCGCCAGCCTGTCCGCCTGCCTGTCCGCCTGCCTGTCCATCTCTCTGCCTGCCTGTCCCCGCCTGCTGTCACCTGCCTGTCCCGCCTGCCTGTCCGCCTGCCTGTCTGCCTGCCTGTCCGCCTGCCTGTCTGCCTGCCTGTCTGCCTGCCTGTCTGCCTGCCTGTCCGCCTGCCTCTCCGCCTGCCTGTCCGCCAGCCTGTCCGCCAGCCTGTCCGCTTGCCTGTCCGCCTGCCTGTCCGCCTGCCTGTCTGCCTGCCTGTCTGCCTGTCTGCCTGCCTGTCCGCCAGTCTGTCCGCCTGCCTGTCCGCCTGTCTGTCCGTCTGCCTGTCTGCCTGCCTGTCTGCCTGCCTGTCTGCCTGCCTGTCTGCCTGTCTGCCTGCCTGTCTGCCTGCCTGTCTGCCTGCCTGTCTGCCTGCCTGTCTGCCTGCCTGTCTGCCTGCCTGTCTGCCTGCCTGTCTGCCTGCCTGTCTCTGCCTGTCTGCCTGCCTGTCTGCCTGCCTGTCTGCCTGCCAGCCTGCCTGTCCGCCTGCCTGTCCGCCTGCCTGTCCGCCTGCCTGTCCGCCTGCCTACCTATCCGTCCGTGTGCCGGCCTGCCTGTCCGTCTGCCTGCCTGCTTGTCCGCTTGTCTGTCTGTCTGCCTGTCCGCTTGCCTGTCTGTCTGCCTGTCTGTCTGCCTGTCCGCTTGCCTGTCTGTCTGCCCGTCTGCTGAACTGTTTGTCCGACTATCTGCCTGCCTGCCTCTCTGCCCTTCTATCTTTCCGCCCGCGTGCCTGCCTGTCTGTCCGCCCGCCTGTCCGTTTACATGTCCTTCTGTTTGAAACTGATATTTGGTTTTGGGAGGTATTTTACAGGATGTCTCAGAGTTTCATTTTCTTAAAAATTGCTGAAATGTTTTTGATAAAAAATCTGCTAACATAAAGGTCTTAAAAAATGCATAGATCTCATTTCGTTGAAATCTTTGACTTTTCGAAAATTGCAGCAACTTAATGTGTGCATTATTGACATAGATATCTTCGTAGAATGCGCAAATAATACATCTTTAAAAAGGCTCTATTAGTTTTTAAACGAGTAGTTTCCGCGTAATTTATGCTTGAATATAAAGCAATTATATTTTGTTCTCAAAAACGGCTTCAAAGTTTTTCTTTAAAATTTTCCTATTGGTATAGAAGAAAGGACGCTTAAAAATGACACCGATCTCATTTTCGCTGAATTTTGCGAATTTGTGAAACTTGCAAAAGATAGAAATAATGATAGAATGTACGTGGTGTTATAGCAAAACCAGGAAGGAGTACACCTTTCCTCTTACTAATGGCATGTGTTTCACTAAGAACTAGCCCGAGGTGCTACAATATTAGCTGACAGAAACAAAAGGACAAGCGATAAGTAATTGAAGCTGAATATGAGTTGTGTTCTTTGTGACCCTAATAAACAAAAACACCTGCTTTTCAACTTTAATAAAAACACTGACATGACATTTTTCCTCATTGCAATTTTTCTTTTTTCATTAAAGTGGATATTAATTGAAAATGGTAGAGGGTGTACTTCCAAAGCCAACAAATCTAAGTTACATGGAGAGGAATTGTGTACAAATACAGCGCTGCTGAATAAAGCTCTTGGCTCTACTGGGCACATGTTTTCTGTTGGCAAAATACTACCGCATGCTAGAAGTTATTGGTTAAAATTACATGTTTTGCGATTTTTGTGCACTGATTGAAGGTGCGCGAAATTAAAATGCCCTTCTGTAGTTTGGCATATTCGAATAGAAGCGAAAAAATTATTGGTAATAAAGTTTTGATAACAACATTACAATAGAGATACCAATTTTTATTTAAAGTTTCAATTGTGAATATTAATAATCATAAATATACTACTAAAGTAAGTTTTAACTCTCGATTCTACTAAAACCGTGTTTCTAAACTATAATTGTACTACAATCAAGCAAATTAAACTTCATTCTTTAAATTAATCTGTACTAAATTCAGTATATTTTAAAATTTTCTTAAAAATGATCCCCATTTTTTTCTTTATTTTTGCACGAGATAGAAGAATCTACTCTTATAAAAATGGCGCATTTTCTATTTTCGTTCAATATTATGAATTATCGAAATTTAGTTTTCTTCGAAAATAATTTGCAATACAATTCTTTTTACAACTGTGGATTTACGATAGAGATATTTTTTATTAATAAAATCTATTTATCAAAATTAGATCATTAATTTCAGGGGATCAGGTAGGTATTACTTTCTCGTATACGTACGTATATACGGAGTAATACACGTAGTATAGACAAAGTTGTGTAATGCTGCGGAAAGTCGATTTCGAGATTTCAACGGAAATACACGTTTTGGGGCCCTTGATAACGAGAAAGTGTTGTTTTTTCAAAATGTCCGTTTGTGAACACTACTAGCGCCTAAACCACACGTACGATCTTTTTCAAACTGCCCTTCTCTGCCCATTTCGCTTTAGTTGAAGATTTGAGATTTTGAAAAACATTTTTTTAAAATTTGGGGGTACTTTACATGATGGCCTACGCATATTTTCAAACTTTTCTCAAAAACGGCTCGAAATTTTTCTTTAAATTTCTTGCAAGAATAGAGTAAAATACACATTTATAAAGATGGCATATGTCCCATTTTCACGGTTAACTCTAAATTTTCGAAAATTGCATAAGTTTGAATTTTTCGGCGTCTTCCTGCAACTACAGTATTGAAGAGAGCAATTTTTTCTTCAAATAAAATTTGTTCGTCACTATTAGTTCTTTTGTTAACGTCACGTATATTTTTGAATGTTTTGTAGTTTCGTGCAATGGTGCGATGCAATATTTGCAATTTTATAAAATTACAAAACCAGATTTTCATAAAAATGGCTCCAAATGTTTTCTTTAAGTTTTTGCTTGGAATACTGCCAAATGTGCTCTATATGATGACATAAACGACACAGACTTTTTTTTTCAAAAAATTACAAAAATGTATTTTTTTTACTTGTCTCTCCCGTCGGTAATAAACATTTTTAATATAACAATAATTTACATTACAGACAATTTCTTTACGTTATTTTATTTACGAAAACATGTTATTTAAATTAAGTCAAGTAAAGAACCTCGAAAACAACAGTTTTCTGTGAAAATGAACTCAAAATTTCGCATTTTCAGAAACGCTCTAACGGCATTTTCTCAAAAACTGCTCCATTTTTTTTCTTCAAATTTCTCTAATACGGAGATAGTGCTATTTATTATACCGATATAGTGCTAAATATTTTTTTGAAATATCTCTCACGCCGTTAATATGCACATTTTCATCAATTTGTATACCACAATTACATTGGTAGTGGAAGTGACTTCAAATAAAGGTTTGCTCAGTTCATTTACAGTAATACTTAATCGCCATTTCTTAAAAACGGCTTCAAATTTTTCAATGAAAATTTCTATTTAGGACGAGGTTTTACTCTTCTTTAATATTATTGAAGGTATATTTCGGTGTACTATTAGGAAAGCAACAAGTTGAGAAAATGTAAAAAATGTACTTTGGGTGACGATAGATGGCAGCTGGTCGCTAGTGTCGCTGACCATCACGTCGTCGTCATGGGGCGTTCAGTCAGAGCTGCGCTGTATAAATGCAGTATACTTATTTATTTATTTATTTGTTATTTATTTACGTCAAAAACAGGTGTGTGTGACGTGCTACCGGGAGACGTGTGCACATTTTCATAATTCTGTAATCCCTACATAGTCATCTACTTAAATTTTAGATTTTGAAAGGGGAAAAAAACAAAAACTCCCATATAGTAAAATCTATTTTCAAAAAATAAATAAGCAATAAATTTTGAATTTTGAAAGGGAGAAAAAAAACAAAAACTCCCATGTAATAAAATCTATTTTCAATGATAAAGATACTGAGGATACAAGGATCCTGAGACCCAACTACACCTTGCCCATTCTCATCCCGCCTTGTCCACTTTAACCCTGCTTCTTTCCATCCTGTGTACCATAGTTTGCTCAGATCATCGTTGCTATCGCCATTGTTGCTAAGGCCAGTTGAAAATATTCACTGTTAAGCTGCAAGACAGACTACCAGTAATTATTTTTGCTCTTGGATTGTGTAGCCAAATAGCGCTATTGGAATATATCAACTAATCGTTTACAACATTGCCTTCTTGCAATATTGTTTATGGTTTGTAATATTGATACTTGTGACAATTTCTGCCTTACACTTTACCTACCACTTGAAAAATTCTTAAATAAACAAAGGGCAATATATATATATATATATATATATATATATAATATATATATATTTCTTTGAATTCAAACGTTTAAGCAAACAGCGTTTTCTCCCATTGAATATAGTGTATTTCAGTGTACACGTTCAATGAACCAAAGATGCCCGATGTACCAAACGTTTACCAGTACAGGTACCAAACGTTTGGTACCATATGCACCACAGATACCCGATGCATATTTTATCCATGAATAAAATTATTAGTTTATAATAACGCGATCCAGCGGTGGTCGTCACTACCACTTGCTGCTGCCAGTGCAGAGTTGTCAAAGCAATAATATCTGCTGAATTCGTAGACATATACATTTGGCAAACCAGCATTCTTGGTACCGCTAGCAACAAAACGCCATGACTACAAAAAATATACTAATTAAATATAAAATTGTTATTTTCATGAAAACAATTAGTTTTTATACGAATTATTCGGTTCGGACAAATAGACAAAGACAGCTTTTATTATCCTCTAACCCCTTCATCTTTTCTTGTGAAATTTATCTTCTAATTTTGTAATGTAAATTTAGGGATGACAACCAGGTGAGAGACGACTGATTAGTGGGTAAGCAGTTAGGGCCGCCACCACGACAGCGCAGCTGTCAGCTTTCATATTGAAAATCTTCCAGACTCACTCCTATATAAAATGAAAAACAAAGAAAGCACTAGAAGAGTGTCCAAATTTCATATTCAGCATTATAGAATATTAAGAGAGAAAAGGTAGAATATAAAAATGGCAAGATAAGCAGTATTCATTCCATAAATGAATGATTCAATTGATCGAAAATCAACTTCAACCAAATCATGTTTCGAAAGAAATATGCCAGTCCTAAGTATGGAAAATTGGGAAGGAACTGTGTTTTAAAAATAATGGCAATGAAAATATTTTTCGAAAATAAAGTGTCACCTTCCACTATTACTTGGAAGGGGATGATATAGTCGATCTCCAATTAACGAATGCTCTTCTCTGGGTTGGTCCCCAATTTATATATGAGTTAAACTCTTATTCCCAGGGCCTTATGAAAGCTTTCGGCTGTTCGGATGACGGCACGTCGAGGGCAATGTTGCCGAAGTTTTGATCTGCCCTGAAGAAGACCACGATTTGATGGTTGAAATGTCATCGCTCCTCTCGATTCGGCACCCTGACAGCCAGACAAAGAAAATTACCCGAATAATAAAAATTCCATCCACGTGATTCTTGCAAGCCTCTTTTCATTGAGTTTGGGAATCTTACCATTGCCTTGCCTATTTATTTAGCGTGAAGTAATCTGTGATTTGTCAAAACTGCTTCTTAACGGTGGGAACATATTTTCATGTAATACTGATATTTATAGTTACAACACTCGACTAGAAATCATTTTTCATCAAGTGTCAGTATCAACAGCTCACTACAAGAAATCCACTTACTTAACAACGCCATGTACGTTATTTAAACCCGCCTTGCAAGATGAAATTAAACAATTAAAATTGGTACACAAATTTAAGTTAAAAGTAAAATCTTTTTGCAGCAAATCTGTTTCTATAAAATTGAGACTATACTGATAGTAAAAAAGAAAAATAATGTTTACTTTAACAAACCATGATATAGTATAATGAATTAGTTAACATTTGCATTGTAAAATTTTTTAAAATACTTAAATCCTGTAACAAGTAATGTACTTCAGCTTCCGGTCAATGACCCCCATCTCGATCGGGTTTTGTCAGTTTCCTGATCCATTGAGCAAATGCTGAGATCCCTTGATTTGCTTCTGGACGTGAATGTAGCTTCACTATGCGCACGTTTGTTGAGCTTTCCTTTGCTTGCAGTGGTAGTAGAGCTAGGGTGAGTTTCTGTTTCTTGCAATGAAAAAGTCAACTCAGTTCGTTCTTTACCTCACAAATAAATGTTCTATAATTAAAGAAAATATCTAGTTTTGAAATGTTAATCTCTTCTTTTAAATCTTTTATTTTTTTATTATTTTTTGTGTGTGAAATTTATTATATCTATTTTTCATCTTTCAACTATTAATAGTTAAATTGTTGGAAGGGATTCTAAACTCAAAGCGTCGCAGATGATTTTCTCCTCCATACGTCACATACAGTTTTTTGACTAAAAAAATAAATACAATTGTAAGTTAACCCCGAAGAAGTAATTTCAATTACTGTTTCATCCATGAAACCGGAGCAGTAACAAGAAAAACGTCTGTGGCAGCTATCTACTGCAAAAGTGTTCGAAAAAAATTTTTGAAGTTACCGAGATCCCAATTTGATTTTCTTGAGTTATCAGCAATACTGTAGTGGTTTATAAATCTTTAATTTTTAGCGCATAGAGTTTAAGTATTAAATTTTCATTTTTAATGAAAATTCAGTAAATTAAATATTTTGAAAAATCTCAAAATGTTTTTAAATCTCAAATGCAATTTTAACGGAGTTTCCATAATTAGTTAATTTAAATATGTGATATTTTTAAGTTGGAGATGGGGTAATTTTACAAATGTCATGATGCAATTTTTCCCAAAATAATGAAGTTAAAAAAAATAAAAATACACGAGTTACTTATTTGATCCATATAATTTGACGATTTGACTTAAAATGGCTCATTCGGAATGCGTATACGACTCTCTTGCGTGTCACGCTACGGAGAAAAGCGCCAAGTGTTGCCAATTGCATCTGCCTCGTCTTGTGAGCCTCTTAACTAGGGCGGATTTTATGTAATTACTTTTTCTACCTTCTGTTCTCAAAACTGTAATATACGGGATCGTTGACTTACTAACCAATACCCAATTTTCATTACATATTTTGACATTTTAATACTATATTACATATTTTGCTTTTTTCACAAAATATTTTTTTTCCCTATCAATTTTCTTCAATTTTATTCATATTTTTAAAAAAATAAGTATTTTCAAAAAATCTGGTTTTTTTCTGACATTTCTGAGTAACTGTCGACGTGAGGTTCCTACGTGAAAATGGGTTGAATATTCTCACTGTGCGGCCGCCTGTTTCAGTGGCGGGAAGTGCGCGACAACAGCTAAGATTATTTTCATCTTTGGGCAGAAAAGTATCACTGACACCACGTTTCGTGATCTTTAATTCTAATTTCTGAAAACTTGGCGAACGCCGACATGTCACACTTCGATGAGATTGCTGCATGCTGCAGTGATTTTTGCTGGTTGTAGATCTTGCCAGTTTGTGCGGCTTTATTGCGTCTAGTCTGACTGCTAAACTGCGGGCCTGAATAGAATAAAAACCTTTAATTATTTACAGGAAAGTTATTATGTGCAAAGTGTACATTAACTTGTCTTCAAATGATTTTATATCCCTTTGTATTATTTTTTAATGTTTTAGACATTTTTCATTAATGAATTTTGCGTTATGTAAATGTGTTTGTGCTTAGAGTATTTTCATATTACATATTATTTCCGATTTTTTATATTTATTCATATTCTGTTTTCATTATATATTTATGTACATACACACATTGTTATAAAAAGACCCAGAAGGACGAGGCGGGTTTATTTATTTATTTATTTATTTTACGTCAAAAAAGCAGTTAAAAACTGCGTATGACGTGCTATGGGGAAAAGTGAATTGTGTGTACATTTTCAAAATTCTTTTTTCCCTACACTAAGTCATATACTACTTAAATTTTGAATTTTAAAAGGAGAAAAAAATTTGTTGCGATCATTGTTGGCAGGCAGATAGAGGTACCACCTTACGCAACGACTACACTTTCACATTTGAAAAACCAACATTTATTGCGCTTTACGCCACAGACGTACATATTGGTATGATGTGGGACCGTTATGTTCGAACCCCGCGTCAGACGTCGCGGCATGGATTTGTAGGTCTCGAATGGAGTCCTGTGCTAGTCCATTCCATGCACCTTTCACCTGAGCGTGCACTTAGGGATTGGTCAACCAGCCAATATTATAGAATAAACTCCCATACCAGTACAACAAAATAAAAAAAATCCCAAATCAGATGAAATCAATTCCATCCTAAAGGATAAATTAATCAAACCAATAAAGATAAAAAATAATCTAACTCCCGGAAAAAAAAAATATATTAAATAATTAGATATCATAGGATAAGTCTGTTCCTTAAAAAAATTTTAAAAGGCTGGGGAATTCCCATAATACCTACCTTCTTAGGACCTTTACGAATCTGAATTAAACCCAAACCTTACGTTCCCAAAAAAGTTAAAAAAACCACACCATTAAAACAGGGTTAGAGTTAGAGTTAGAGAGGGTTAGAGTCCTGATCACACGCACCTACAAATATTCTCGATCAGGGAAGGTCAGGCGATGCGGCTGGCCTGGCAGAATATCCACGGCTGCAGGCATGCTCGGGAGATGGCTGCGGATGCGGACACGCGTTGTCCTTTGAAATGGCGTGGGCGTTCATCAATGGCGAGCCACCGGTTGCAGAACTCCTGAACATGCCGTGAGGCTGTCAGTGCCCTGCACTGACGGGTGAATGGGCACCATAGGATATCGCGCCTCGTCGTGGCGCTCCCACTCGCCCCCAGACACGGATCTGGTGATCGTCGCCATCGAGGCAGAAGCGGACTGTCGCTGAAGATGACTCAGTCTGTCGTCTGCATAGCCCCTGTCCGTCGTTCCCGACTCCAGGCGAGTCTGTCGCGTCGTTTCTGGGCTGTGGATGGTAGGTGTCGTAACGGGTCGGCATGCGGCTGATGCGTTGTGCAACCGCCTGCCAATGGTACTGGCGCTTACAGGATGTGACATGCAGGCTGCATATATCGTTGTCGTTGGATCTGTTGTAATTTAGTTCATTAAGTATTTTTTTACTCTATGTGATATAATAGTTGTAACTATGTACGAGTTTACTTCACTTGTTTTTCTGTGGAATTGTGAGGACTGGTCTACAGAAATAAATGATCTACGTGAATTGCTCTTATTCTTACTGGACGTTATCCGAAATGGTCCCAAGTACTCCCGATAACAAGTAAGAGGATCTGTTCGCGCGTGGAGGACAATCCGTCGGCCCTTCCCTCCTCGTGGTTCGTGGCGGACGCCCAGATCCTGCCTGGCGTGTGTGTATGCGTGCCTTCCCCAATCCATTGCCGCCAACCGCAGCAATGGTGGTATCCGTACGACCGGTGGGCGCGCAATCGGCGACAAACCCAGCCTCCGCTGACCCACGATGCAGCCCTCTCGAACGCGCGTAACTGGGCACCGGCTGTCGAACGCGTCGGCTACGCAAAGTGTGGGGCAGGTGACGCTCTGGCGCGCTCCCGATATCGCAATGGCCGGCTCGGCCGTTTGAGCCCTCTTATCTCTGCGGGGGGGCGCGACGGCATGCCTCTTCCCGACCCCCAGGCGCGGCCGACCGTGAAAATGAAATCATTGGCTTAGCGAATGGTGTACCAAAATACCCACCGAGTTTGCAGCGGATCATTAGATCCTTCGGGTTTTCACTTTTTATAACGATTTTCACGTTTCATACTCATATTTTCCGGTCTCTATTATAACGCTCTCGTCGGCGTCCTTGCTGGAAAGGCAAGGAATTCATTAGAAGTCTAGAATCAGCTACTAAGGAACGAACTACTAGTGTAGGCTTTCGAGTCACATGTCGGATAACCCGATTATTTGCATTGGCTTTAATGGGTGAAACGCACTCATGTATTCCCAACAACAATCGCGCTGTGAACGATGTTTTTCTTCTAAATTGGTCGGCGAGAATGGCCCGTGTACAACCAGCAAAAAGAAATTTGTATGGTATTGTCTTCGTGATTTGGAGCATTTGCAAAGTGAAGACTTTTTTCCGAAAATTTCTGTTGCAGGATCTGCATTAGGTGTGAAATTGCTAAGTAATAAGATATTTGGTTTTTAGTTTCCCCCCCAATAATTATCCTAAATTATTCCCCCTCGTAATTAATTCCCTTTCAACGAATAATTTCTAATGTGAAATGTTATTATTTAAAGCGCGAATCCTATCTTGAAAATTACAAAAAACGTTGTGGCGACAAGAAACTACAACTAAGAATTTTCTAATCCTTTGTAAGCAGTACGGTAAAAAAGCAGTATTCGAGAGCGTCAGATCAGTTTTCCCTTACACTTTACACTCACAAAAATACTGTGCTAATATAATGCCCTATCGTCCAGGTTGGTCCACGATAGAATTTTCAAAAATAGTGCTTGATATTGAAAAATAGTGCTGAGGATGGACATGTAGCCGGACATCTTTTAGGAGATGGGGGCTTTTACGAAAAATATATTTTCAGCTGTCCGAATCACGAAATCGCCTGAACAAAAATTTCATCAGGGCAAATAAAACAACTATAAGTGGACTGGAGAGATGATTGGGTGCATGGAAAAAGGGTTTCCTCATTTGCATTTTCAAATGTAAATCTTGGTTAAAGTATCTCAAGAATTATAAATGTGCTGTAGTGTAAAACATTGGAATTGAAATTGGTGATTTATGAATTTCGATGAAGGAGATATGGAAAATATCATTGTTGAAATCGAAAAAATTTAAATTAACAAATTAAAATGTGATAAGTAAGCTTTTGTAATTTTACCAAATTGTATTAACTAATCGGCTTTTATCATGTTTGCAGTACCAAAGCAGTGCAGTGCAAAGCAAAATTCCCTTTTTAAATTTTTAAAGGGTCCGCATCCTAGCATCTTTCCCGAATATCTTCTCTCTTTTTTGGGTTCCTATTTTTTTGGTTTTTTAATCTTAGTTCGATGTCTTGCATTTTCTCTTTCTTTTCTGACAACTGCCCTTGACAACAAGTGATTTTTCAAAATAAATGAGAGCAGGACCCGTTCCAAATATATGATTGTAGATGAGGTTTCAAGGGGAAAGGAGAAACTCTTTACTTTAATGGAGAGTCTTTACTCTTGGCTTTCTTATTTCCCTATTTCCCGCTCTAATTGGCATAGATATGGACTTTGCTTATCCTTAAACTTGCTTCTGCAGGAAAGACTTTGACATTTGCCTTTGACGGTTTGGGAGTCGTGGAAGTACCCTGTTTTCATGTCTGCCATTGGCAAACTGTGGAGAATTGGGGGCAACATCAAACTTGTTGCAGGGCCTCAGAATCAGTGAAGTTTCTCCATTCCTTGAAAACCTCATCTAAATCATATAATTCAAAACTGGTCCGCTCTCATTTTGACAAATCACTTCAGTTATTCTGTAGAAGGATGTCCACTCCCAGGAACCCATTTCCCGGGTCCTCTGCACTCTTCTTTCCCAGGGCAACTCCCTTTCATCAGGGCCCCGATTTCTACTACCAACTCTGACTTCCTGCACTATTTCCCCACAATTTGCGCAGTTGATTCACGCATCTGTAAAAATAAAGCATTCTGTTTTAGAAATTTTTAAATTTCAAGCAAGCTGTAACATAACATTTTTTTAAAATAGGTGTTTCGGGCCTAGCATTAAATTCGTGTGTTATTGTATTCCATACAGCGTTTTTTGATTAGGGAAATCCACCAGAGACCAATCCTTCTTCATCACATATTTTTTATCTCGAGGGCAGATTGCACTATTGAAAATAAATATTACATTATTCATAATCACTTTATGTGGAAACATAAAAATTTGCATTGTCTTCACTTCATTCAGATGGCTTAATAAAAAACTTACTTAAACAATAAGTAGATGTGGAAAGAAAAATAAAATTATATGGAACTATAGGAAATAGCTGTAAAATAAGAAAACATTTTATGTCGCACTCTTGGTTTTTTGTATGGGCAGAATAATATTCATGAATGTGCATAATAACGTACTTGAAACAATGACGAAGTTGTGAATGAAAAATAAATTATATGGAAATACAGGAATAACTGTAAAATAGAGAAGGTATTGTATGATAGCCTATTTTACAATAATATTCATGAATGGCGTGTAATAAACATACTTCATCCTAGGTATCTAGAATAGAGGTATGCGAAATGCGGTGCACTATAGTTTCCGCGATTGGTCATTATCGATAACAGCTAAAAAAGTAAAAAAAAGTTAAAGACTGTATGTGACGTAATATGTCTACTAGGATACAGCTGCGTTTTTACATTGAGGCTGAGCTTAGAACTCAACGACAGCATGAATCTACGTTTCTTACTAGATCTTCGAAAATGAATCTTTGTATCTACTTGGCTGTCTGGGCCGCGACCTAAAAACAGATGCCAACATTTTCGAAAATATATCACATCACGTCCTTTAATCGTTTGGTTGTAATTTTTACAAGCCCTCACTGTCATGGTCTTTCGTCATTGTCATCGGAGACGAATACTCCAATGATTTTAAATGGCCTACAAGTAGAATTTGAGAGGATTCAGATTAGGTGAGCGTGGATGCCAGAAATTGGCCACCTCTCCTATGCATCGATCAGGAAACGTTCGATCCATGTACCGTCGAGCCGTACGACTAAAGTGTGCGGACGTCATCATGTAAGAAGTGAGCGTGTTGACGCTGATCAGTGGAGTGTCTTCATTAACATGAGGTATGTGTTTCCTGGAAGTTTGTGTACCCCTTCCCTTCGTAAGTCTGATTACAAGTATATGGGGTCCAATAAATTGATCACCAATGATGCCGGCTCACATGTTGAGGAGAACCGACCTGGTTATAAGATGAAAAGGTTTCACTTTGGGTTTTTCTATGCCCCATGCCCCCTATTGTTGAATCATCCTCTATAATATTGACTCCGGCATGCTAAAACGATGATGGTGGGAAGCTGAGCTATTTTATATACTTGGGAGAAGTATATATAACAATCAATTTTTTAAGAAACATTTTCTGTTTGAATATCCGCTGGTCGTTGTTTTCTTCTATAGACATGGGTTAAATTACTATGATTTTGTGAACTGGCCGTAGTTCATGATATTTTTTAAATTTTTTTTAATAACTGATGCCTTTGTTGACATTCTGGTAATTTTCAAATTGACGACTAGAATTCTCAAAGGTGTCAAGTCAAAACGTTACTCTTTATTTTTAAGCTTTTTTTATTTATTAAGTATTTTCTTTTTTTTTATGCAATGGGCTATTTCAAACATAAAAAATATGACACAAAAAATATGCAAATAGTCTTACAGACTATTTACCATATTAAGAATACAAAATAAATGAACGGGAAAGAATATACATCAGATTTTAAAACTGAAATTTGGGGAAAGTGGTAAAGGTTTCCCCTAAAAAGGTCACGGACTTAACAAAAAATATTTTTCAAACAAAACTAGGGGATTCTTTACCACACCAAAACTGGCGGAAACTCAAACAGTATCATCAACTTGAACATATTTCCCCGTTGTTTTTCACAGAGTTCAATATAGAATGACTGCTTCTTCGGGAAACTAGTCGAACATTTAAAAAGATCTTTCTTCTTTTTAGCAGTTCTGGCCTACGAGGCCTGACATATTCAGCTTTTGTACATCTCCCCATCGCATTCCCTTTTCAAAATATGAAATTCTTTCCCAAACTTCCATATCACAGTAAGTTGATTTCATGGCATTCCCAGGATATATCCGTCTATTCGAAAACAAGAGGCTTGATTGGAAACTAAAGTGTCTGCAATGATCGAGTCAAAGTCATGTTCGAACTTTAACCCTTTTTGCTAAGTTCGCTCCCTTTTCAAAGTCTGTTGGAACAAATGATTTTATTACTCGTTTACGTTTCTCAATAAGAGCGAAATTCTACCACACTATAAATAGCTGAGACAATGCAAGAAAAATATATTGAATGACACCAATAAGTCCAGGGAAATTAGAAATAGATACAAAACTATGTTACTATCATCATCATCATCGTCATTATTATTATTTATTATTATTATTATTATTATTAATTATATTTTAAGTCTCTGCTTAGCGAGGTCCCACACAGCCGACACCGGACCTTTAGAGAACCAAGATGCCTGCTTCCAAAAGACCTCTACCTCCTTCTTTCGAGGTATGTACAGTCTTGCCACTGAACTGTTGGGATGGTGCATGCGGTATTTGGTAAGAGTGATCCTAACTTTTCGATTAAGGTCCTGCAGTGCAGTTGTTGTCAGTGAAGAACACCAAATGTATAGAAGTCACAGGTCAGTACAGGACAGTCACAGGTACTGCCCAAGTGTTGATAGCGGACATGAGGTTCTTTCCATTTAATAGACTACAATTTTTTGACTCTTTGAAGACTTTATTTTGAATAACATGCCTCATCTTTGCTCCATTTGGGCTCAAAGTTGATGCACGCCTAAATATTTATATGTATCCTCTGCCCAAGTTCTTGACATTGGTGCCACACATCAGGATGAGTTTGTTGGGATCAGGATTTTTCCCTTTCACGTGTACTGCAGCGCATTTATCAATGCCAACCCATACAAATAGTCGCTGAAGGTCTTTACAAGTTCAAGCAGCGAGGGAATCTGGTTCTTATCTTTGGCGTATAACTTGAGGTCGTTCATGTATAATTGATGATTAATAAGGATATGGGGATTTCATATCCCATACCCGTATCTCTTAACATTCTACTGAGAGGGTTTAGAGCTGGGGAGAACCATACGGGACTTAAACTATCTTCCTAGAAAATTCCTCGTTTAATCTTCCGTTTCTTGGTGGTATAGCTGCCTTCAGAAAGGAGACTTTTATCTTTGTACGCCAAGTCCCATGCAGTGTCGAATTAGGTTCACATACTGGCATATTTAGTAGAGGCGAAGGACATACAAAAGCTAGAATGAGGTATTGAGTCGAAGGCCTTGGTATAGTCGATCCATCCAACAGAAATGTTGCGGTGTCGTTTCTTGGCTTGATTGACTACAACACTGTCACTATCAATAATTCTTTGTAACCTTGAGCACCCTTTCTACAACCATTTTGCTCTGGTGCCAAAAGATTGTTGGCTTTCAGATGGGTATTCAGCATACTAGCTAGCACAGATGTAAAAATCTTATATACTGTGGGGAGACAAGTGATGGTCTGATAGTTACTGCAGCCTTAGGTACTTGCTTATCATAAACGTAACTCCTTCAGTAAAAGCCCGGAATGATACTTGGATTGTTGAATGAGGCTTGAAACCCCTGGCCAAGACCGCGTGAGTACAGGGAAATACTTCCACCAAAAGTTTTGTATCCAATCAGTATCTAGTGCTTTCCAATTCTGCGTCTTCCTGATTGAATTGAAGATATCTCACCTAATGTTACATTAGCATGTTACATTACATTGCGGTATATCAACACATTATTATTATTATTATTATTATTATTATTATTATTATTATTATTATTATTATTATACATTGTTTTTCTCGGTATTCACCGGATTTTTATTTGACTTTGTGTCGGGTTAATAACCAAGACACAGGTCAATTCATGTTTCGTGGCAATTAGGAATTTTCGAACAATCCTGCATGTGTTTAAGATCACCGATTTTTGCATAATTTTATAGGTATATTTTGGTATTTGAATAAGTTCCAGATTTTTATGGATGTTATTTGGTATAACTCCTGTGCACAGAAATGACCAGAGGAACAATAGAACTTTTGGAGATGCCATAGTGCCTTGACTTCAGTTGCTAGTTCTGTATACTTTGTTATTTTTTCTGCATGTGCTGTTTGTAGAACAGTTATGTCAATCAGGAAGCCAATCTTTTGTCGTTTGTCTACAAAAGTTATGTCTGGTCTGTTATGGTGAATAGTTTTATCTGTAATAATTTCTCTGTCATAGTACAACTTAAAGTTTGAATTTTCAAGTACAGTTGCGGGAACATATTTGTAATATGGGCAGGTCATTTCTTATAGGTTGATTTCGCTGCAGTTTCTGGTAATGATATTTGCAACTTGATTGTGCCTATAGGTGTAATCTGTATGGGCCATTAATTTGCATCCTGATGTGATGTGCTGTATGCTCTCAACTGTTGTATGGCATTTTCTACATTTGTCATCTATTGTTTGTTTGAGGATATGCTTCCTGTAACTTTTAGTGTTGATCACTTGATCCTGTATGGCGACCATGAACCCCTCTGTTTCGCCAAACAGATTTCCGTATTTTAGCCAAGCGTTTGAGGCTTTTGAGGTTCCTTGAGATCATTTGCATGGCGTCCATGGAGTTCCTTTCTTGACCACGTGTCTATTTTCGCCAAACAGATTTCCGTATTTTAGCCAAGCGTGTAGTTCTGAGGTTGCCTGTTTCTCATAATAAAAGTTCCTTAATGAATGGATTTGTTTGTAGCACAAGTTCTTTAGATCTATTAGGCTCTTCCTCCTCACTTCGTGGAGTGTCACTCGTTCTATTGCGCTATTTGGATGGTGATGTCTGAATTTTGTCAAAATTGTGCGGGTAAGTCTCTGGATGTCTTCGAGGTCTGTGTCGCTCCATGGTATAATTCCAAATGAGTACGTGTCATACTGTACTGCAAATATGTTGATTGCTTTTATCATATTATTACCTGTTAATTTGGTTTTCAGGAGTGCAGTGATTCTTGATTTGTACAGTTTGTTAGAGATTGTTTGATTGCCTTGTTGTCTGTGATTGCTGCTTGATCGAATCCTAAATACTTATATATTCTTCATCGCCCATTGACTGAATTGTCGTTTGATCACTGAGTGTACTCTCTCTCTATCTTCTGTAACTTTCCAGTTTTGTCTACGTGAAGGGTCTTACATTTGTCAATACCAAAACTCATATGAATGTCTTCAGAAAACGTTCGTGTTATTTCAAGGAGATATTGAAGCTGTCTGTCTGTTGAACTGTAAAGTTTAATGTCATCCATATACATCAGATGTGATATGGTGTGGATAGTCATCTTATTTTTCACGAATTTGGAAGCCATAGTGAGTACTGTTAAGTTGTGTTGATAGGGATTTAGAGCAGACAGAACAACAATGGCTTAAGAACTCCTTGGAAGATTCCCCACATAATTTGATCTCTTTTGTTGAGATTGTTAACTCTTGCTGCCTTAAGGACAATGTTGTTCTCAATGAGTCATGATATGTTCAGGAAGTTGATGATGATTTCGTTAATTTTGATATGCGAGAACTTCAATAAGCCAACTGTGAGGAACGCTATCAAATGCTGTCTTGTAGTCAATGTATGCCAGGTGCAGGTTTCTATGGTTTTTAGTGCTTGTTGAGAATGACCATGAGAATTGTGCTGTTAGAAGTTGTTCTTTCATCCTTTATGTAATCGACTGCAACCTTTCTGTTGTTCTGCCATTATTTCTCTGTCCTCAATATAATCTTGGATTTTATTTGTAATTCATGAAGTCAAAATTTTGTACATTGTGGGAAGGCAAGAGATTGGGCGGTATTGAGATGGGTTCTGTGTGTCTCTACTTTTTGGTTTCTGTAGTAATGCCTTTGGTTAAAAATAAAGGCATGTCTTCTGGGCTGTCAATGACTTGTGTGAAGCACTGAGCCAACTTATGGTGAAGCGTTGTAAACTGCTTGTATCAGAAATTGTGAATATGTTCTGGACCCGGAGCTTTCCAGTTGTTGTTGTTGTTGTTATTATTATTAATATTATTATTATTATTACTATTACTATTATTATTGTTGTTGTATTATTATTATCTTTAATATTATCATTAATGATAATAATAATAATAATAATAATAATAATAATAATAATAATAATCTTTTTATTTATTTCGTTTCTGTGCCATGGAACCTTTCCAATGGAAAACATGTGGCATAAGAATATTTTTTTTACTTCTCCTGTCATCTAGCCTACAAAAATCCATGAAGACATAAAATTTTGAATCATTGATGTGTTCTCCGCATTGGAACTTGCATTTACATATTTTCTGCGAGAATGAAATAATATTGGTGCAAACTACCAAATTACTAACCAGGTTTTAACCTAGATAATGGATTCAGCTTTAAAAAACAACTCAGTGTCAATAATTTTAATGTATTTGAAACTGATGAATGAAATGATTTTTCATTTATTGAGTACTGGAAGTGATGTTTATTACAAGAAAAAGATAAAATAATATTTAACAGACAAACTTAGCCTAATTAACGTGAACAAACTGAAATGAGAACCACCAACTCTAATGAATGAGACACTTAACACTTTTCAAATGACAATGGAAGCTGGTATTAACACCTATGCTTATTTGTAGACATATTATGTTGAACTTAATGATGGCGAACAGGAACATAGCGCTTTTGAGAATAAATTGACCTTGGCTTGAAGTATCTTTCTAAAGAAAAATCTCGATTTTTTTGTATATTAGCGCTTAATACCTTTGAGAATTTCACTCGACAAATGTTAAAATAAAGTATTGTGTGAATTTAATTTTGTAAAATTGTTAATAATACTGAAAACGGGGTCACGCAGGTGACTTTGTGCCACCGCGCCTTTCAGAAAACTGACTTAAACTATGTTGTGTTGTCTCTACCAGAGGTGTTGGTGGATACATAATGCACGTGATGAATATTACATCATTTAGGAACTCATTCTCATTACTGTGTTTCCACGATTTTAGTTCTTAATTTTGCATCAATTGACGTGTACTCGGGAAACGTGTGTTGCAACTCAGAATACAAACTTTAAGGAGAATAAAGTAAATGCACTGTTTTACAGCATTATTCATTAATCTATTGTATAGTATCTACTTTTTGACTGTCTTAGTGTTTTGTATTTGAGAGAGAAACAGATGGAAAATAAAGGTGTCTTTATGTCAAGAGCTACTGCTCTTGAATATTCAATGCGATACTTCAAGTTTTTGACACTTTATATTAGTTAAATTATACTTTTAGTTTCTTGTGAAAACGAGAAATTGTATGATTAACAATTAATGCAGTGGTGATTCTTCCAGTAATAGGAACTCTCAATTCATTATCTTCTCAGTAGGAGAGTACAGTGGAGAATTTGTAGTATGAAGGAGATGTGCAGTATAAAGGAGAGCTGTTTCTGAATAAATCATGCCATTGCAAATGATTCACTACAGGTAAATGTGTTGCAGAAACACGGACTTTTGAATATGACGCAGAATACGTATGATTTTTTCAAATATGAAGATATAATCTAGAACATTCAAACCCTGAATTAAACTCAATAAGAGGACTCTTCGCTGTTCCAAAGCAAAAAGCATTTGGAAAAAGTGATACGCTTTCTGAATCATTACAATGTCAAAATGTTTACTTAATAACTTAAAAACTCATTAAATAAAGTTTTAAACTTTCTGATACTGTTTAATTTATTCTTTACTACAAAGCACTTATGAAGAAGGAGAAACTGTGTCATGCATCGTGCAGCATTGAATGATGTGCAATACATGTAATGAAATAAAGTCATTCCATCCTATTAGATGATTTTAAGCCAAGTTTAGATAACACTTTTTGTTCAGAAGCATTTATTTGGGGATTATTACCATCACAATAGACAAAGCATGTTTTCAAATTTCTGATGCTTTTATAACTTTATTAATTACTTAAAAAATAAGCAAGTTATTTACTAAAATTTTCCCCAAAGTGCCAAAGCCACCTGGTTTACGGTGTTATTAACAATTAGTTAAAATTATCTGAAAACTGAATAATTAATTTATATTTGCTGTTAAGCATTTTTTTGTGTTTTTAAAGATTTAGCTTTTAGCTATCGGGCTAGGCAGCTCAATCTGAAGTAGCTTCTTGTTTTTCGAAAATAGTTGATCATTAATTTAAAATTGAGTTAATTAGTATTAAATACTGGTATATATTTTGCTTTTTCCCCACAGAATTGCTTCCCAAATTTGAGGGGTTTAAAAAATTAAATGATGCGTTTGAAATTGACTTTCGGACCACACGGATCGATTGATCAATCGGTAATTACAGAATTATACATTCTGTGAAAATCCTGCTGGTCACATGAGTGCTTTTAAGGGCTTAGCGTTGTTCACAGACCGACGATGTGTAGACGTTTTGTAAAATTTCTTTTCGATTTCAGGAACCCCAAAAATGTCCGTCAAAACCTCAATATCGATTTTTAACTTTCATACTTGATCACGAGCCATTTTCTCTGTACTTGGAAAAAAACGAAGAAACAGATTCCTATTTACAATTTCAAAATGCCCCCGTTCATCTCTGCCAGTGTTGGGGATGAACCTATCGTTTTGGGAGGCCTTTTTATTTGCTTTTTTTTTTTCATTCAATGGACATTTCCAAATCCTATTTACATTCCTTAATGTTCATATAATCGAATAAAAATTGGAAAATAGTTTGCTCTATTTTTAATTTATTTATTTAACGTCAAAAACAGTTAAAAAAGTGTGACGTTCCATGATTAGAAGTGCAATATATGTATACCCACTTTTACAGAATAGGGTGATGCCCGTGGGCCAAATCTGGCTTTTCCACAGCTTGAAAACCATCGCTGGACACTTGACAATCCTGGCGTCGAGGCGTATCCGCTCTTATCATTGGCTTTTGCTCCAATTTTCAGACACTCCCCTTCCTCCCTCGAAGATTTTCCTCCTAGTTATCTAAAAGGGGGCGGAGAAATTCTGAGGTCGTGACGCTGCCTCGCAACGAGCAGGGAACAGGAGGGAGGGGGGGGAAGAAGGGGAGGTAACAGGAGAGGGCACAGAAGAACGGGATTTGCGGCGGGCGCGAGGATCACTCCCCCAAATTTGCACTGGACGTTGGCCTGAACCCCGGGACGCTGTCAAACCCAAGGGGCAGCGGGTCACGGGAAGGGCTGGACATTTTTATCGAGTTTTTTACCATCAAAATAAAATTTCAATTTATGTATCAAATTGGAAAAATTTTTGTCAGATTAAATTAATAGTATTGAAAGTTTTGTTTCTTACAAACATTTTAAATGCTAATGGTTCAAAAGGGCGAACGCTACTATTACATAATAATTTGGGGAACACATAATGCATTTACATAATACACATTTCTATCAAGCAAATTGAAATTCATGTTCACGTATTTAAAACTTGTATTTTGACATTTTTAAACATTATTAGGAAATGCAAGCAATACACACATTTTATTACGCATTATGAAAATGTAATCGCCCATTTTTCTATATGAGCAGGTGCATCAAACAGTGATTTCGTTAATAAATTTAAAAAATCATTTCCCAAAGGTTTCCCAAGTAGATTATCATTGCAAAATTGCTAGTATATTGTTTAGACTATTTGGAAAAATTGATGAAATTTTATAGTGATAATCGTGAAAAGGAACTAGGGAACCTCTCATTAGAAATATTTCGAAAATATAATTGTTTTATTCTTCATATATTTTTCAAAGTTGCTATTTTTCTGTTACACTGCTGAGAAGATTATATCTACCCCTTTCCCCAGGATTTTTTTATTTATTTATTTATTTAAGGTATATACAGGCAACAGTACAAATCTGATATACCTGAATAGGCGCAAACATAATTAATTATTTTCAACATATCACATTGCATACATTAATAGCAAAATTGTAATAATTGATATCTTTAATAAATAGCTAATAAATAAACACAAATTTTAATTATTTTAATTTGTGAAATCTACACTGAAGATAAATATTTTCAAATATTTTGAATAACCACGTAGTAAAAAGAATAAATTTGAAAACCTTACAATGTTACGAATCAATGTAATTTTCTTAAAAGAGCTGTTAAGAAAGAAACAAAACTTGTTTGAATAAACTTAAAGAGATTGAGTATTTTTTAAAAAATTTCAATTCCCGGACAATTTTCCAATTAAAATATTTAAGCGGAACACAGTGTTCGAATCGTATTATCTTTCCAATTTATGTTAGGTTTTGTATGACCCGAAACAGTTTCTGAGTGTTTAGTTCGATTCAAGAAGTTTCTCCCGAAATTCAAACACCCGGGAAACCCTTTTGACACGGTTATCGATATTGAAGTAGAAACGGTTTTATTCACAGGAAACACCCCGTCCTTGTTTTCTAACGATTAATTGTGAAATAATTTTAGCATTGTAAGATATACGCATGACAAATAATTTGTGCTCATAAGATCCCAATACTTGAATGCATATCGAACCTGAAAATACATTTGGTTTTAGATCAACAGGAAAACACAAGAGATTCAATGAGATCACAAGTTCTAAAATCTGAAAACTAAACTACAGTGTTTATTATTTTCATGAAATGAAACTTCATACCTTTTTTAAATTTAATATAAAAGAACCGTGTATTGTGCTAAAACTTTCTTGTCAATTCATAGTGAAATATTTTTCCCAAAATTTTCTGAAATTAGTAAAAAAGTCAGTTAAAATATTTTTTATTAATTACAAGATTAAAAGATTAAAAAACAGTGAAAAATGACTAATTTTAAAATGAAGTAAATGACAAAGGTAGTGTTACATTAAAAACGCAAAATTAGTTATAAAATTCATGTTAAAAATCATCCCTCTCGCGTATTAGATTTATAAACCATAGCTAAGAAAGTTAAAGAGTTTTGGAGGACAGTAGCCAGCATCTCTTCATAGTCGACAAGCTATGCCCTTCGGTTCTTTTCATTATCGCAGTGACAGGAGCATGCTTTACAGTAAGGTCTGTTCTTCATTTCTGGGGATAGGGGTGGGTAACTGCAGGGAGATGCCCATGAGAAGTGGCGTGCCGATCCAAGGTGAATAATAATTCTTGCCTCGGGCTTAGAGCCACGGGATGACCAGACAAGGGTCTTATGATCCTTGTGAGTTTGAAAAGAGTTCTGCCACTCTGTTTGCACTCAAAATGCATCGTTGGATAAATCTTGGTAAGAGTAGATATTACCATAAAGATGTCTTTCTGGCTTCCTCGAGGCCAACTTTATACCTAGTCAGAGGTTTCATTTCCACTTATCCCACGGGGCAGGGACACAGGAAAAACGTAATTCAAATGATGGAGAATTAAGCGATATCTTCGATGTATTTGATGTTGGATATAGATGTCAGAGGTTTACTAGGAGAAAAAGAGGAAATGGACGACAAGGCCGTAGCTTCCTGGTCGAAGGGCCGGGGTTCCCCCTCGGACATAGATGGGGTCTGTAATGTCCTTACGTATTCTCCTCAGAAAACCCCAAACATAAAAATCACAGTGGTCAATATGCCCCAGTAGTTAAAAAGAGACATTAAAATATATACAAAACAACAATTTCCAATTGTCAAAGAAAATTTCAATATTTGAATTCAGACTTCAATAATCGTTGCCAATAAAACCTAAGGACTTTATTTCCTGGTAAAATAGTATTATAAAATGGAAATTTATTTAATCAAAATAAAATTTTTCATATGGTCTGCTAATTCGATTATTATTATAACTTAATATTCAACTCTCTCAGAGATTTCCTACAATATTGCAATGATATTCATTGTAGCCAATACATATTTTATTTACACTTTTCATTTCGTTGGTAAAATAAACATATTTATTAAACTGAGTACCACTGAATTTAATAATGTTCTTTCAATAATATTTCCATAGTTTTGCCGAGGTAAATGACGGAAAATAATTGGCCTAATTGAGTTAAGACTTATTAAATTTTTTAAATATTTTTTACATTCTCGAATGCGCAGACATACAGAAACAATGATATCAAGTAAAAATAGTATTTAGGGGTTTGAAGGAAAATTGGCTTTAAATCACGAACTCAAAAAATATTTCCAAAAGACTCTGCGAACATGTATTTATTTTTAGACTCGTTGTAGGAAAAAGGCCCCGTGATGCATTACGCAAAAAAATTAAAACATTACTGACTTCTAAATCAATGTTTTCTTTTTCAAAATTGATATTATATAGCAAGTTCATTGGGATTCTGAATCAATGATATTCCAATATTTCTGGAGGGTATGTTACATTATGCTCATATTGCATTATTAAAACTTTCTGAAAAAAAAGTCTTTCTTTTACTTTACACTCTTCATTCGAATACACTATACCGTTATTACAAATACTGTAGTAAATGTCACCTTTTTTAAATATCTCTGGATTTTTCAACATTGCAATTACTAATCTGTTTCCAAATTTCCCATGAACTTTACTTTCTTCTCGGTATAACTAATTTACAAATAAAGTGAAAAAAATTGTATAAATGTTTTCCAAATTTAGAAATTGCTTTGCAGTGAAAAATACAAATTTTCTGAACGCATAATCTAAATTTTCTATATATTGACTGCACTTTCTTCTTAAGGAGTAGAAAGTTACGTAATGCTACGCGAAACGGCGAATTTTTCGGCAGAAAACGCATATTACACCGTTGTGACGAAAAATGGATAAATCCACTTGCTAAATTTAAAAAAAAATCCTCCAAATCGTGGTGTAGCCAGAATCCATGTTTTGTGGTGGTTGATAGCAAAAAATCGATGACGGTAAAATGTCTGTCCGTCCGTCCCTGAACAACGCTAGCGGCTAAACCGTTCAGCCGATTTTCACCAAAATTGATACTCCCAATCGATCTGGCTGATGTCGTAGCGCCTTAAATTTGAAACCGATATTCAATTAGGGGGGAGGGTACTTTACATGTAGCCCCTGGGACATTTTTCAAATGTTCAAACAAATGGCTCCATAATTTTTTATTACAAATGTAAAAAAATGTAAATGTAATAATTTTTGGGATATTGGACATTTAAGAGAATATTGCTGTCTCATTTTCGTTGAAAACAGATTTTTCGTAATTTTCCCTACAAGTAAAATATTGAAATTTGAGATTTTTCCCTTCATGAAACTTTTTTCCTTAAAGATAAGATTTTAAATAAGATCAGGGCAATTTTTCGAAACTTTTAGTATTTTCCGCATAATTTTCTGTGAAAATCGGTGAGAAAGCGCTGTTTTAGCATCACTAGTATTCTTTTAAAATTCCTATTTTTAGACATTAAGCTTTCTCGAATAATTGCCAGTCCCTTCTAGTTTTATTATGACAAGTGATGAGTATGCATGAAGAAAGAAAAAATATTGTACTTTTTTCTATAGAGAAAAGTTCGATTCTATTAAATTATAATTATATTATATTAATATATTTTATTTTTCCCCTATATTATACATTTTATATTATATTATATATCACAATATATTTAAACTTAAAAGGATTGAACTCTGAAAACGAAAAAATATATACTGAAACGATTATGTTCTATTTAGCATAGGTTTTATTTTTTTTAATACTTTTCTAATGGAACTAAAACACAAATCGCTTTAGCTGAATGGTTAAGTCTTAGGTACGCTGTCGGCTTGCAACGTTGGGGAGTTCGAATCCAGAAGGTGATTTTTTTTCTTCTGTTACGGTGTGATTTCAGTAGTAATATGTCCAATATTTTGTAATTAATATTAATTTTTGAAAAGACTTGGGGCCCTAAAAAGGGCCAGTTTTGTCGTCCATCAGTACGACGACTAGAAGCCTCCGTTCTGTACCAACTGACCGAGGCGCTGGTGGTCCTATTTTCGAGGAACTCTATATATTTTTGAAAATTGGAAAAAGTTAACTTTTTCAAGACTACAAAATTGAAAATAGAGATCTTACTGGTTGAAAACTCTTTTCCCAATTCATGTAATAGTATAATATTGGGAGCAAGTGACATTAGAGAAGAAAGTGTGCTGTTGTAGTTCAACTCTTCGTTGTTTACATTATAAGCATTATAATTTTTTTTAAGAAGCAATCAATCAACTATTTGCTGATAATTAAAATATTGTTAGCATTATATCATTCAAGTTTAGTTATGGTTTTCAGAATAACGAATGAAAATTTGTCCGAAATTCTCTTAGTTGTGTTAATTGGTATTAAAAATAACATAGTTACTTGTTAATACTACGCGGTTCTGTATTTCAGACTGGTGTTCACGACGAGACAGTTCAGTCTTATCGCGTAAGTGGAGATCACCTTGAAGATATGGGAGGGGCAAGATAAGCTGCAGGATAGAAGCTATCATGAGCCCTTCACAAAGACTTTCGAATCGAAATTTTTTAACTAGAATCAACTATAGAATAGTATGGGTTGATGTTTCCAAACATTCTTATCAAGAATGTGAGTTTGCTGTAATCTGAAGTAAATGTTGTATATCATAAGAACAATAAATGTCAAGATAGAATTCATTCTCAACACCCTCATCGGTGCTGAAAAGTACCCTCTGTGATAGCTCCGTGGATTAAACGGGTAGTAGATAGAGGAATGGACCAGATCAAATCCCCGAATATATATATTTTTTACCTGATGCCTGGAACACATTAATCATATCATCACGAGAGAGACATTCCAAAATTCTTGAAGGAGGAACAACTTGTTTTGTAAACGATAAGTGATTATATTAAGATTGTGTGCGGGTATCTTGTATTCCAAGCAATTGACGAAACAAAATTTTGGGAAGAATAGCTCAAATATTAACAGTGTCTCAATTGTAATATCATTATCATATTTTTTGTAATCGTTAGAAATAATATGAAAAAGTCTCCGGGGTTGTATAATCACTAGTAATTTACATATTAACAGTTCTAGAGATAATGAATTTTTAACAAGTCTGTGGGTTTATTAAAAAATTTTTGCAATAAAGGTAATTTCTTCGTTCTTTTATTAATTTAGAAAGGAATATGTCTCTTTTACAGTTTAACAAAGTTCCTAGAGACTATTAAAACCCTCATTAAAATCAATTTTGTGTTTGTGCCTTTGTGATAAATGCTAACAGAACGCATCCCTTAATTGTTTGTAACAATTGATAATTTTATTTTTTTTATGGTCTTCTTAAAATTTTTAATGTAAGTTCGGTAGGTGGACCCAAATTTCAAAATGTATTACCTCCAAAACATAATAAAGTACGATTTTACGTGGTCATGTGAAAGAAATCAAAATTTTTTTTATTATTATCTCCATTTTTTAAATAAACAATGTTTTGTTTAGGCTTATTTTTTGTTCGGGGTAGACTGAGACTAAGTGGTGACCATTCAATCAGCCCCAAATTTTCACAAAGAAAATAAGGAATTTTAATTATTTATTTATATCCAATGATTATTCGCCATGCTTGTGTAGGTGATCCAATGCACAAATCACCTGTCATTTAGTCTCAATATAGGAAAAAACAAGGAGGTGCGAATTTCGGATCTCAAAATGTCTGGGATAATGTCGTTCTTTAAATCTAAATATTAAATTTATTATAAATTCATAAATATGATAACGGAGTTAGATAAATAAATATATTATCATGTATTGTTAAAACATCAGTTGCCCAAATATTGCATTTTCCAGAAATTTACTGTTGAGAACGAATATGTTTAGAGAATTGATTTCTATTAGTCTTAAATGTTATTTCTCAGAGAAAATGGAGAAATTACAGAACAAACATTTCGTATCGTAGATACATTAAGGCTTGCAGATTACTGAGAGACCATAACTCTTCTGTAGCTGAAATCGTTTGATTACCGGGTTTTAAATGGGGAGGTATTGAGGATCGATTTCTGCGCGATGCCTTTTTTCTGTTCCGCGTTCTGTTTTACCTAAGTCTGAGAATTAAATGATAAGAATGTTTAGGGAAAATACTTGTATTTATTTATTGTTATAAGATCTTTGCTGAAGTTTATACTATATAATGTAATTAGTTTGATCCGCTTTATTACAAATATTTTACAAATGTGTATTTATTTTATTTAGTTAGTAAGTTTAACCTTTAAACCCGCTTAATTAAGATAGTGAACGTTTTTACATACATTTTTCATTCACTTCCCAAAAAAATTTGTCGCAACTCTGTCCTTCTTATGGAAATGAAATATGAAGGAAATGTTTATCCGTTCGTTAGTGATATCCATATTGTGACCTGATAACCGTATTAATTGAGTACTAAAGATGTAATTCTTCGCAGGGAAACAAACCCGCATCGTTCGATTTACGACCAGTTGCTCTGACCACTGAGCCCGAAAAATGCGTTTTACAGTTGTCTTTGGGGCCGTGTATTCACGCATTTGATATTTGTCACCGCTGTCATCATTTTACAGTCAGTGAGGGAAGGTTGGACCTTTAGTAATTGATATCAAGTTTGACTTTTACACAACGTCGTGCCCAGATTGTGACACATTACTTCTTTTTTCTTGATTACATAAAATACATTCATATTTTGCAATATGAATCATTTATGTAAAAATAAACTCACCTTGAAATGACAACGAATGCAGAAAATTCTCAGTACTGTTTTTGTATCTCACCTTGAACTGCTGTAACACGTTTAGAAAGATTTTGAACTATGATAATTGTTATCTCAGCACAAACAAAAACTTGTACTTTGTTTTACTTTTTATACGATGAATATACGTATAACGTAGTATATTGTATGTACTTATATATAGTATATTCGTGTATACGGTATAGAGAAAGTTAGAATACAGCGGAAAATCGATTTCGCGATTAAACGGTAATAACGTTTTGGAGTCGAAAAGCGGGTTTTTTCCAAACCGTCCGTCCATCAGTCGTGATCACTACTAGCGCCTAAACCACCGTAGATCCTTTCCAAATTGAAGAAACCCCTGTTTTTCTGGCTGTAGTTGAAGCTTGGAAATTTTGAAAAAACTTTGAAATTTGGGGTACTTTACATGAAGTCTTTCGACATTTTTGGTCATTTCGACACTTTGGAAAATACACTTAGAAGATGCTAGTTAAAAATTTTCATGGTTAACTCTGAATTTTCGAAAATTTTAAAGTTTGAAATATTTGAAGGTCATCCTACAAACTAAAAAATTTAAAACAGATTTGTCTTCAAATGAAATATGTTGTCCATAATTCGTTCTTATAACAACTATGTACTTTTTGAAATGATGGCATTTTTCTGCAAAGTGCAAGCAATATTTACAATTTAAAGAATTGTTTGAAATAAAACTGCAATGAAACCGTTTTTCTTTTCTTATATTAAAACGTTTCAAAACCGATTTTGCGAAATCGTACTTTTACTGTTTCTTTCTGTTGCAAGCAACATTCCCGTCTTCAGCTAGCAAAACCAACAAGTATCACTCGTCAACACATCCTAATATGTAAAGCATTGTATAAGTGATCAGGGGGGGACGTCATGTAGTTCAGGGGCTTGTTTGAAGAACTGGGAAAACCTCGAGTTCACGTCCTGGCCTGTTCATGCAACTTTTATTTTTGACTATGTGAGATTTTAATTAATCTTTTCCTTTCAAAATTTGGTATGCATTTACGGTTGTCGTTTGAGAGTTTTAAAAACGAATGAAGGTTAATAGTGTAACATTTGTTATATATTGAAAACATGACCAAAATGAGAAAATAAGAGTTTATTTTTATATAAATGTGAGTAGATGAACAAAAAGATAATAACTGCGTAATGATAGGTGATTTTTCTTGAAGTCAATAAATGTTTTAGATTCTAGTAATTACTTGCAGCAAATGAATTTGAATGTCGGGCGTGTCGAAACTTGTTCCTAGCCCAACGTTATCACGTCAATAATCTCACCTTTGGGGAGAGGCATAAGGGTTGGCGGCAGGCTAGAACCGAAGGCAAAAATTACATAGTACTGAACTGAAACATTTTAAGTAGAATTAACTATTTTTTAGTGCCGCGTAGATTTCTTTGCTTTCTTATTGTCTCTTAAGGGGTATTTTATTTATTTTTTTAAATTGGCAGAGTGGGGAAAAAAAAATGAGTTTGAAGACAAAATTGAAGATTCTTAATTGAGTAAGTTCACGGGAAAAGCTTACGTACGTCTGTGTTGGTAGCGCAATCGCTTAGGTGCGTGGTTTCACAATAGAGGAACGCGTGTTCAAATCCTGTCGATATCAGGGTTTTACTTGACGAGCAATGAAAATAAATTCCAATAACGATGTCGAGAATGTTCTAAACATTCCTTTTCTTTCAAGAAGATACCATTACAAACTGGGAAAGAATTTGATGTACTTTCGATTACTGGTCGTTTACCAGATCATTCACTACTCCATATTTTTCCTGTTCATAGGCCGTTTTTGGTTTTACATTGGTACGTTCGTTTCCTTCCCAATCCTAATACGAGTATTACGTCCTTTGTAATTAACTTATTTATTTGTTCTCTGTTCTTTTGTCAAGTTTTAGCTCAAATTTTTTTTTTGCTTTTTAAAAATTTAAAAAATGCTTACACTTCGCACTACCAAAATATGAAGAACTAGAGGTGCTACAGAATGGGACAGACTTTCTGAGCAAATGTTTATAATTTCTTTGTGGACTGGTTTTAAGGTTCTGCCAACTCCAAAGATTCTTTGCCTCTTCCAGCTGACATCTATCCCGCACAAAACATTTTTTTACATTTTTCAACTTTTCGGTTCAAAAAATCTTTTCACAGGAATCTATTGTTTTGAAAAAATTCTCTAAAGTCATTTAAGCACTTCTACTCACGTTAAATAATCTATACAAATCTATTCAAATGCTCATATTAACAGCGTGAGGTTTTCAAAAATTTACATTTGTGTAAATTTTTAAAAAAAAAATAGAATAGAGCAATATCTCGTTTATGTCATCGGATAGGCTGCATTTGGCATTACTCAACTAAAAATTTAAAGAAAAAAATTTTGGGCGTTTTTGAGAAAATCTTGTTTATTAAATTTTAAATTGCAAATTTGCACGCCATATTGGGGAAATCAACTAAAACTTTTAAAATTGCATGACCTATTAAAAGATCTAATTATAAGCAAAAACATTTCATTTGAAGCAAAACTTTTATCTTTAATTTTGATTGAGTAAGACGCCTAAAATATTCAAATTTTAAAAAGATTTTCAAAATTCGAGTTAACCGTGACAATTGGGCATATTCTACCTTTTTAAGCGTATTTTATATAGAGTAAAAGTCCTATAAGAAATTTACAAAAAATTTAGCCGTTTTTTAAAACAATTTAAATGTCCGAAGGCTACAAATAGTCCCCAAAATTAATGAATGTTTTAAAATCAAGCTTCCCGCTCAGGCGAAAAAGACAGGGGTTTCTTCAATTTGAAAATCGTATGCATGGTTTAGGCGCTAGAGTTGATCAGACGACAGACAGACATTTTGCTTCCAATTAGTTTTTTGGGATCACGGATCCAAAAACTGGAATTATGGCTACCTGTGTTAGGAGGACTTTTTCTTAATTTAGCAACTTTTTGATTCAGTTTTCGTCACAGAGCGCGGAAATGATTTTTTGCAGAAAAAGCGCAGTTTTTCGCGCAGATATATAACATTCTCATACTACGTATATTACTCTGTATATACGTAAGTACGAGAATGTAATATTTAAGTTTGTTAACATGCGTCACAGATAAATTTAAGGAATAAGTTTGAAGTTGAAAAATAATTTTGGTTTTAAACCATGTATTTTTATAATAAATATTGGGTTATTAGTTGAAGTAAATATGTTTATCTGCCCATTTCTAACATTCTGAAAGGCTCATTGTTGTGAATGAAATTGATTAATAAACAAGTCCATTATTAAATATCTTCTCAATCATTCATTCAAGAGTATGCTACAACTATTTTACTAAACCATCCAAACCCTGGATCCAAAATAAAGACTCAGGGGCATGCCTCTCTTCATCCTAGAAAATATTCTTCTTTCTATAATGAACTAGTGGTAAACTAGTAATGAAGATGAAGATGATCTTATTTTATAATATTTTTCATCAGAAACAGTTCTTTACCCCCTTAACTTGACGTTGAAATACTTGTTACATTATTTTAGAGACACCCAATAAGTCATGCAAGACTGGTAAAACAAAAAGTTGAAAGGTTTGATTAGTGATAATCCAAATAACTAAAAATGTTGGTGGGTATCGTTTAAGACTTGGAGAACGGCTGCAAAACCTTTTGAATTCATACATAAGCGATTTCCCGTTTTGGGGTCAGTATCACTTGAAAAAAAGGTAGAAAAATAATATTTTTGTATCTGTAAAATTTAATCCAGAAATTAATAAAACCTAAAAATGGAGACTCAAAATAAATAATGTAAAGTCAAGAAAATGGTTGTAGGAAATCTCGATATGATCTAGAACAGAAAGGTATATTTCAGTAGAAAGGAATTAAATATATCGGGGGATTATTAGAGCAGGGGATCTAATAATATTTACTTTATTAAAAATAAGCTTTGAAGGCCAATTATTGTAGACTTATAATATTTTATAAACAAAAATTTTGAAAGAAACTAAGAGACAATATACAGACAATGGTGGAGAGCTGTGTTACGTATGAATCGAAATTAGAATTAAAAAAGATGCAATAAACTCTCGGTTAAATGCTTGAAAAAGAATTTTTGGAGACGATGTTGTCAGAATACTGTTTGATAGAATACTAAACGAAGATTAGACAGATAATAATGATTGAAAACAAGGATCGAAAATGTAGAATCCAAACAACTCCAATGGTATGCTGCAGAATGCTGCTGACATAATATCAAAATTATCTTTAAGTGAATCCTCTCTGAAAGAAGAAAACGAGGAAGGCCAAGGAAAACTTTAAGCAGTCATCGATTTGACAATGAAGGGCACAAAAATAGAGGAAGATGCCTGACAGAATAAAAACATTGGTGCTAGATTGGAAAACGGTCATTAGAACTGTAAAATACTCGCTTAAGAATTATTTAAAAATTACCTTAAACCGAAGTGGAAGATACCGGGTGAAGAGCTTTGTTATTATCTGCTGGCACAAGCGGGCAAGATCGTTAAGATCTTTTGCCGGGAATACCAAACCAAACCAAAATTACGTTATTGAAAGATTAAATGAAAACAAAGAAAATTTGATTATTTTAGGAGGAGTCCTAGATAACAAATATCAGATATTACCTCATTTGGTATTTATGATATTTGTAAACCTTTGTCCATTTATCGGCATGATCGCTTTTTCAATGGAACAACTATTCTTCCGAATTGACAGGTCGGGAAAATAAATATTGTATTTGTAAAAAAAGATGATTGAATTATGTTGAAAAATTGACGGACTGAAGTGAAAAGAGAAAATAGACAAATATTAAATTACATTTCTTTGTATGTTGCACCAATGAATAATGTCAATTCCACAATTAAAATCATTTTTGATCCACCAATAATTTTGTGGGTCTCTTTAACCTAAATTTTTGTTTAGCGGCGATAACATAATTCACCGGAAAGTGTTCCAGTTATCGACGAATGACAGAAAATGTAATTACAATAGCCCGTGGACTTTGATGCAGTATTCCAAAGGCGATTTTTTAAAACTCCAGACATTTGTTCATCTTTCTCTAATGGTATGCAACATGTTCTCAGTTAATGTTGAAATATCTAGTATCACTTTCGGAATCCTAAGACTTAGTAAAGGGAAAGCAAGGGGAACCTGAAGATTTGGTTACGAACCCAACAGCGATAGCCCTGATTTCTCCTTCTCCCTCTGATTAAAGTGGTCGCGAAGTGTGACCATATGCCAATGAATTATAAATTTGAGGTTATTTCGTTATTATTTAGATTTTCTTGTAAAAACGTTCTGCGTGAGATATATATATACGAACACAAACTATCAATCAATGGGCTACATTTTAAAACGTTACATTGTAATATAGTAGCAATGCGTTTCAACAATAATAAAAATTGTAGTTATAGATTTAAAATTCAACCTTAATTCATATTATAGTACTTTTAATTAAATTACTTTATAAATATTTATAACTTAAATGAAATTTTTCCAAATAAAAAATTAATTGCTTATTTTGTTTCAATATTTATTAACAATTCATTAAAAATTATGAATATGCGTGAATATTACTGAAGATGTTAGTGAAACATATCCAATAAATTGGCAATTTGTACGAAATGTAAAAATGTATGAAAAAGGAGAAAATTTTTTTTTTGCAAAAAATATTTTACAGAAGAGGATCCCTATTCATTTTCTAGCGATTATCGTGACACAGATTTTAGTTTGACAAAATTTGAAACATTATTAACAATTACATTTTTAAATAATTTGACAGGTGAAAAGTTTGAAATAATTTGACAAGAATTCTAGTGATTTAATGTATTAAAAACAGTGTTTGCATAGGTCTGCTTATCTGAAGAAGTGGTAATTCTGATGACGGGAAAAACTTTGTGCATTGCTTTGTCTTGAAAATAAAAATATCTAATGTAAAATATACTTTTATAATAATATAAATATTAATTTCATTGGGCGATTGGGAAAAATACATAAATTACATGTAAGTAATATATTGATAGAGGGGTGTGTATGTGTGTGTGTGTGTGTGTGTGTGTGTGTGTGTGTGTGTGTGTGTTCCTTCCCAAAGTTCACGCAATAGACGAAAGCTGGTGTTTCTACCTTGCAAACATTAAGATATTAAAATGTTATATAAGAGTCATAGTCGTTTTTTATTCTGCAAAATCCTCAAAGACTAGGTATCACATAGATTTTAATATTTGGGTAAAGAACTTCATGTAAAAAGCAATCACCTAACGTTAGATTGAAGAGGTAATTAATTGTGATCCCAAAACAAAAGATCAATTTAAACATTCTTTGTTACAGCTGCACTTACCAATCATAATGTCTGCATAGAAAACTTTCATTGTGACTAAATGAACTTTTTAAATACTTTAATTTTATTTAGTATTTTTATATCAAAACTATCTTATTACAATATTAATTTCCAGGGCCATATAGTATTTTTAATTGGGTCATCTGAGAAATTGATGAGAAATATTTCCAACTGAAACGCTATCTCGAGACGTGTTTTGGGAAAATGACTCTAAAAAGTATTTCTTGAAGTTATTAATTTTTCTAATAAACTAACTAGGTTAGATAATGCATACAATGCAAATTATTTGCATTTATATTAAATATTAAAAAATAAACGACGAAATGTAGACATGGAGCTTAATAGTCGTTCCAGTTTATTTTGCATAAAAACGTTTTATAACAGTTTTAAAATATGTTTTACTGGGAAATTTCATGCCTTTATTTATGTAATTAAATGTATATACAAAATTTATGTAAAACTGTTGGTTGATTTAATATTTATATTCAAATATTTACTATAATATAACCTCGCCATCACCGCCATTTGTAATGTTAGATGAATAGTCCGCCTCCTGAAATTAAGCCAAAACGGATTGGTCAGCTCGATTCCCGCAGGGCGGGCAGGGTCGAAAATCCTACAAAGTTCGCCCAGACATCGCCCATTTTGTGCAAGCGAGTACGTACCGTTTCTGATCTGTGGATCTCTATCCTAATTCCAATTAAATAAGTTGAATTTTCAATACGTGTAAGGGAGCGTTTTGACCAGAATTGGTACGAAAATATTCGCTTCTGTTTAAAAAAAACTATTTGTTATAGCAAATCAGCTACAAATTATGACTATTTTACCCAGTGCACTAGGAGGCTATAAAGCCGCGAGAAATGGCAAACGATTATTTGACTATCGACATTCCCAGGTAGCAGAACGTGACAGATAGTGAATTTACAATAATATCCTGAAGCAAACAAGAGTCATCTCAGCATTTGCTCAAGCATCATGGAAACGGGACGAAAAAGCTGATCGTGATCATTGAACCAGAAGCTGAGGTACAATTCTTGTTAGTTACATGTAGTCTTATTAGAACTATATGGTCTAAATAGTAGCTAATACTTTAGATATCATTGTTAACACCAATATTTTTTATGTTGTCTTTATAGTCCCTAATTGTATAGAAACAGTTATGCAACAGAAAAGATTTGCTCAAATGATGATCATTTGGTAAATAATTTCATTTTATTAATAAGTCATTCATTACTTTTTCATTGTAAATTATTTGAATATCCTCTTATCTTCTCAAGTTTGTTGAATTGTTTGGCATGCAAAATAATGCTTTGATAGGGTATGCAATCAATGGAATTTGTTTAATTGTATTTTTATTACTGTACGATGTGCAAACTATTTCTTAATGCACCCTTAATACCAATCTTCAGCACTTATGAATTGACTAAAATTAATATTATTCCTAGCATATGTTCAATTTTGTTTTAATACAAAAGTGTTTTGGTGTTTTCTGTAATATTACATAAGTTTTAATAAAGAATTAAAGAATTTTACTGTAGCTAGAGCTACAGAGTAGAGAAAATGTATGTAAAATGGGCGAAAACGGCGAATTTTTGCAGAAAACTGTTTTGCGGGGACTTGGCAACGAAAAGTGGATGAATACAATGCTAAATTTAAAGAGAACAAACGTAGAATCTATGATTTGTGGGTCTTACAGACAACATACAGAAAACTGAATGACGGCAAAACGTCTGATCTCCGTTTGTCTTCATGTCCGTCCGTCCGCCTGTAAACAACGCTAGCGGCTAAACCGTTAAGCCGATTTTCTCCAAAATTGATATTTTTCAATCAGTCTGTCTGCGGATGTTGCGGTTCTTTGAATTTGAAATCGATATTTAATTTGTAGGAGATTATTTACATGAAGTCCTGGGACATTTCCAGATTTTCAAAAGAATGGCTCCATCGACTTGACATTTGTTGTTGAATAGTGTGAAGAACGTTTAAGAGAATGGTGAAGGTCTCATGTTCGTTAAAAACCCTGATTTTTCGAAAATTGCTTCAAGAAAAAAGTTCAAACCTCCTTCGGTGTTAAAAATATTAAAGATAGAGATGTGTCCATTAATAAAATCTGTTTCTTAGAGATAGATTTTGAAACAAGGTCATGTGCAATTTTTCGAAAATGTGAGCATTTTTCGTGTTATTTTGCGCGAAAATGCGGTGAGAAAGACGTGCCGTTTTAGCACTACTAGCTTATCACTGTAAAATATCGACTATTTCCTCTTTTTATAATATAAAATACACTGACATATTCTCAAATATTCATATTTATTTTCAAATTTTCAAAAAATGTAATATTCCTTTTATGCTTTTTTCCTTCAGTGATTGTTGGGAATGGAAGTACTTATATCCTGCGTAAGTATTATAGACCGGGAGAATGGTGTAAAGTATTTTTTTCTTGTGAAAATGGATTAATACATATGCAACAATATGGAATAGGAAGAAAATAATATCTAATGATCATAGATTTTAAAATAATAAAAACTACATATGCCATTAAGGCAACATTTTAATGAATTAAATTATTATTCTTAGTATTATTAGAATTGTTATTCATTGTATAGATCCTACTATTATACCAATTGTAATAATGATAAAAATAATAAATTAACCCTTATCACTTCTAATTGTGAATAACAGCATTCATTAGCACTAATAAATCTTTGTAACAAAATAAAATTAGAGGATGTCTAATACTGCTCACTGTATCTTGCAAATAATTTTTACAAAGAGACATTGTATTTGCATATGTTATGCTTATTTACCTCTGAAACTAATACAATAAATTTCTTTATTTTATTAGACCTATTGTATGGTTTTGTATTGTATATTATTGGAGTGAGTAATCCTAACATTTTATTTCTAATGTCAAAACAAGAATTTTTGCCCACTGTTATTCCTTTTATGTACTATTTTAATTAATGAAAACAGGAAAAATACTATTGATTTTACACTAAATTCCTCCTGCATGATAATTTTACTGACAATGAATATAAAATGTTATGTATTTTGCATGTCTGAAAGTTACAGAGTCTAAAGAAGAAATGTGTTCAAGAAAATAAAATTAGTGTTTCATTGATAGTTTTCAATGCTCATTTCATTAATTTTCTTTTCAAACTATGTCAAATTCTAACAAAGCAAAATTGAAATTAAGGTAATGTAGGAGAGTGACAATGTAGAAACAACTTTAAATTTAAATTTTATTCCATTTTTTACATTGTGTTATACTTCCATTTTCAGCAGTCATGGCAGTGCCTATATATACATATTTATATATGTGTACATATATGTGTAATAGATGCATACACATATATAATTAAATTATGCTAATTTCACACAAATGCTTCTCTGGAATTGTATACCACCTAATAATATGATATTAGATCAGTGTTTCAGAGAAACTATTAAATCTATTAAATGCATAAAACTATTGTGTAATGTAAATGGACAACAAAAATGAGTGTGTCTACTAATCAACTCAATCTCATAAAATGTAAATTTAATTCAATTAAATAATTTACAATGATGAAACACATATGAATTATTTATGCTGTACATTTTACATTTTATGCTGATTTCATTTTTTGAAACTCTATCTTCTGCTCAGAACATGTAGCAAAAATTACTTCACAAATAGCCAAAACAAAACAAACAAACAAACCTAGCTCCAGTCAACATAGGATAAAAATGTTAAAAGTGATATTGCAATTGTCTCATTACACATTGATTCTAATTTCATATAAAATTTAATTGCAGACATCATGTGTCAAATTTAAAGAAATGTGATTTTATTTCACAAACAAACATCGATACTATATTTGTTTTGAGATTTTTATCACTATAATTCATACAGATAATTTTCTAGTCATTCATAATTTTGACATAAAAATCATAAGAGATTGATCATATGTCCACTGAGTTTGGATTTTAAACACACACATCGAAATGTAGATTAAGTTTTACATTTAAAAATATCACAGTTTGTTTACTTTATATGTCATCATTCATTAAAATGAGAAAATTAAATTACTTAGAAGGAAGTTCATATAAAAACAAAGCATGTTTCTAATGTTCAGTGCTTGTTCATTTGAGATTCGGCAGATCATCAGTAGTTTTGTTGTTTCTTTAGGTAGAATACATATGTACTATTTTACCTGACAGGCCTTTGTAGTTCTTGAGAAGACAAACCCTTTTACATCTTCTGTTAATTTTCTACAAAATTTCAGTACATTAATTTCTGATCTCTGATTCAAAATGAATTACACATATATCAATTACATGTAATTTCTAATATATCTGCCTTGTGAGTAAGTCATAATTACTACATCAGCTAATACACATACACAAAATACAACATGTTAGCAATTTTCATTTTGTTTGAAGAAGATGTACTTTACTTTCACTTAATCGCATAATATTGTCATATTCTGGCCCATTCTTTTTAACTGGAAAGTGATCACAAAATTAATCTGCAAGAAACTAAAATAAAAGTGCAGCATAATGAATCTCATTCTCAATTTCTTTTACTACCCAAACAAAGCAAACTACTATGATTTTATAAGATCAACAATATTTTGTATGTATGATACAAAAATAGAGATTCTAGAGTTATAACTAGTAAATTACTTTGTAATTGCAGCCATTAACGCAATTGTAAAGTGTCAAAAATTTAAATTGACTTCAAATGCATCAAAACAATGGGGAGAGTATCTTCAAGAGAAATATTTCACAATAATAAATAAAGATCTCTCATATGATTCCTACCTCATATCCATATTTTATAATACCACTTGAAAAACATAGAATATAATGTTGCAGCAGTTGTGCATGAGTTACATTTTGTATGTGTATTTCAATTTAAGAACTGCTTCAATTATGGGTAACATTAACTAAATTTAGTTTAAAAATATATTCATAGGTAGTGAATAAAAGTCAATTTATTTTCTTTGTGTTTGAAAATTAAACTTAAAATATCTGAACATTATGTTCAGAAACATAGTATAGATCTTACTGTTATACAGAATAAAGACAAATTTATTAAGGAAGTCCTTGTGAGTTGAGGTCATGATATTCAGAACCATCACTGAAATGCATGTACAATGAATTAAAAATATTTTGTATAGATGCTCAGAAAATGCATTTAATTTCAAGTTATTGCTATATTAATGTTAATACTGAGATGATCAAAACTAAATTTTTTTTCATCTTGAAATACAAGAGCAATCAAACTGGTTTCAGTACACTAAATCATCATAGACAAACACTGCAGTTGTAAATTTTACTAATTTGTTGAAATATGTATTGCAATGGATTATAGATATTGGAAGATGTATTGCTCATAAAACTAAAACATCACATTTATCTAATAACTGTTATACTGCTCAGGATTTTTTTGTAATATGGTTATTTAGAGAAAAATCCATATTTTTGAAAAAAGATGAGACCAAAGAATCATGCTTTAAATACACTTCCCTTTGTACATTTTTTCAATTTTTAACTACACAAATAAATTATCCTAGTAAACTGGAGGGGAAGCCAGTGAGTGTAGACAGAAGAGGCAAAGACTTCATTGGGATGCCAACAGTTATTGTGATTGATTACAGAATATCAGTGGATAAGTATGATATGAACAGTTCATGTTTTTGCCATTAAGTCATAGATTATCTTGTTTCATTCTTTTAATGATATTAAAGTAAAAACTTTTGTGATAGGATGAAACATCTGTCAGAGAATTCCATTATACAGGTCAGAGAAAATAGCATCTAAAAACAAACAAAATGCATTTTGAATACTTTAAAATTCTATGATTATTACTCTTCATCTTTGTAACATACATAGAGGCCTCAACGGGTCCTACTCATATGCTTCACCATTTATAAGAACATTTAACCATTTAAATATTCCCAAAAAAGTGAGCAAAAATGTAACATCATATACATGGCTTACTTGAACAAAACAAATATTTTATTATAGGTAGCCTAAATTTAAATATACACATACATAGTAAATATGTGTACACATAATGCCATGTGCACACTGAAATAAACATATGTATGTATACATATGCATGCATATGTACATACATATATACACACATACAAACCTGTGGCGATTTGACCTTTTTCTGTTGGTCCATTGAAGAATGTCATATTAAGTCATCTGCTAATAAACATTTGAAAACAATTGACACATAGCTCCATGTACTGAGAACACTAATAGGTTAAAGTAAGTAGGCTATATGAAGAAGAGCAAAACTTGTATGTTGAAACATTTACACTTTTAGTTCATTAGCGAAATAAAACTGCTAATTGTCACTGACACATTTCAACAGTTGAAGTTTTAAGAAGTCTAACTTTCACATATAGAAAAATTATGGAGGCAACATAAGTTTGATGTGTCCTGTACTCCTAAACAGGGTGACAGCAAATACAAGATTTCACTTGAGCTTAAATATGCAGAAAACATGCACAGAAATAATAGCTTGAAATAAACTTTCGTTGAGCATTTCTATACTAATTGAATTATGCAGTTTCATTATGGACGGTTTGTTTTACATATACTTTGTAATTGATGACTTCGAAATTGTATTTGTTTATTTAACTTTGTGCATTAAAAGCTTATTCTACAGGAATAACTGGGTCAGTATTAAATGAAATACTTCATTTGTTTATTGGTCAGAAACTTCAAATATATATTCTGTGCCTAGGCATTTTTCCTATTAAACCTTCCTCCTTTTCAATGGCAGCTCGTACACCCCATAACCAATCAAATTAGAATTCATTTTAATGTTTGAGAGTATAAAATTTATTCCAAATGCAAATCATTAACTAACAATAGCTCTTTGGATTTTTAAAACTGCTTGAATATATCAAGCAATCTCTGGAAATAACTGATTCAACATGAAAATTTTTGAGGCATTCATTTTCAAGCCTGACATACACCTCTTAGTTATATTCATCTCTCAATTGAATAAAATGAAGTTAACACTTATTAAATAAAAGAAAGTTTGAAAAAGTATACATATGCATGCATATGTATCAAAACTCAGGGCAATAAATTACAGTGTATGTTGGCTCTTAAAGAATGGGCATTACCTATTTGTAGAATCCTGCAAGATCTGATAGTGTATAAGTTGAATCAAGTGGAATTCATGAGAAAGGAGGGATAATGAATTAGCAACAAATTACTAAGAAAATTTTTGAAAGTAAGGTAAACACAAATGACATTAACTAAACAATACAAAATAGAAATGTAAATTAAACATTATCTAAACCTCATAAGTCATGATCTAAATATGAAGCACAACTCTAATATGTCATTCACAAATAAAAATGTTCAAGAAACAAATTTAGTGGAGTGCAGGAAAGGTAGAGCTTGCAGGAACAATTTGTTTGTAATACAAGAAAATTAGAGGCAATGTAAAATGATGTGATTAGATAAATAATAATATTCATTCAAGCAGTGTTTAAAATCCAAGAAATTGCATTTATTAAATTCAATAATTGTTAACTGGTTTTGACAACTCTATAAATTTAGGATAAAATGCTTATGTGTGAACTTTTTAATACAATTCAAAACCAGATGAAATATACAGTAGGGAAAGTTCACAATATCTGTATTTGCAATACCATCTATGATGTAATGTGTATGTTCTATCATCACCTTTAATGTCAAATATTTGACTGAATACACACATTTAACTCTTTTTATAAGGAGCAAGTAATTCACATGGTTGTAATATCCAATAACAAAGGGTATATACTATTTAAAGAACTTTACAAACAAAGAAGGTATACAAAACACATAGCAGTAACATATACAAGTATCTGTGAGAACACAAAAACAAAAACGAATTTTTTTATTCAAAGTACATTGTGCATGTCTCCTCTAACGATTTGGTGTTGCTGTCTGCCACTGTGTACTTCACTTAATCTGAATTTTCTTTTAGAGACAATAAAACTAACGAAACAAAATAAACACAGAACAGTAACAAAAGAGACATCAACTACACATTCTCTTCAAACAGTGAGAATAGCATTTTGGGCATTCTTTATGCTTCATCTATATTACAGATTGATTTAAGTCACTAACAATTAAATTTATATGTAGTAAAATAAACATTTTCATAAAGATCAATTTACTTCACAAAACCTCCTATCCAGTCCTCAAGCAGCAAACAAGTACTAATATTCTGTGTTATGAAAGACACGCATCTCCCATAATGTTCAACTAAACAGCTACTTGTATAAAATCAAGAATTATTGGATGGTAACCCACTGTTTTGAGATCAATGATGCAAATGTGTGGTACAACCCACTCAATTGATTTAGTCTGCATACACTGTAGGCATGCTCAAGAAACTCTTCACACAAGAGAAAAATCATAGCACTCATCCAGAGCACTATACAGATTCTTCCAAAACATGTCATTTCATTTGCATTTGTCAGCTTTATTTAAGATTTTTCATATTTTCCATACTTTGATACAAGTTATAACTTGAACATATGTGTTAACTGCATCCAATTCAAATAAGAGGCAGAAGGCAGAATGGGGGCATAGTGAATGAGAGCTGACATTAAATCACCTATACTACATGACATAACATCATGGTAGTCATGTTTCATGAACAGCATTAACAACATTATGAAGAAATGGTCATAAATAGGTTTAATGGCAGGAAAGGAATAATCATGAAAGAGAATGTTGGGAGAGTCGCAGAATTGTATATCCCTTGGTACTGCCAAATCTATCCTTGCTCATTCAGATCTTATCGTACATGAAACCATTCATGTATATCATTACATTTGTTAAATTTTTGCTGCCTGTGGAATGTACCCACAAGTTACCCTGTTTATGAAAATCCATAACAGCAGATACAATGCAGGGCTCTCCATGAAGTTTGTACAAAAAGAGAATGTCATAATCAGGTGGTCAAAAACTATGTACAAAATCATGCATTGCAATTTTTGGTTTTGAACATGAGAAACATTTAGAATGTCACATATAAAGTGTAGAAAAATTTATTAACCACCCCTTTACATCAAACTGGAATTGTTAGGAGCTGATCAGTGAACATATTTTATGTATACAAATGAGAAATGATTTCTGAGTACACATGAGAAGATTGTTTGCAGCATTGCTCTTGGAATAATGACATGAAACACAACAGTCAATGAACATTTACTTTCTACAAAGAATAGTGCAAAAGCAGCTATCATTTCTGACTTGTCTACTCATAAAACTAATAAACAACATGCAGACAAAAACCCTACAGACCAAAACATATAACATTGATGGTTTTGTGAACAAGAAAATATAAGCAGAAGAATACAGCTATGAGTATGTCCAACTTGACTACATATATGCAAGAATTCACAATTCAGAATTTGATGGTAGTATTTTGTTTACATTCCAGGTATTCTCAATTCCAAGACCATTCTCTATGTCAAAAGTAAACAGTATAACTTTAGTAAAGTCTGAACATTGATTGCTGCAAGAACTAGCTTTCTTAATCAGTATCACGGGATTTTCATCAACTGCTTGAAAGTTTATGAGTATGAAACAATGAATGAAGAAATGAGCATACTGTATATACTATTAAATGATGTGCATTCTCTGAATCAATGAATACCATAGAAAACTTTTATTTGTTCAATGCTACAATCATTATACATCTAATAAATGTTTTAACTTCTGAAATGCGATTATTGTTTAAGTTCAGTTCTATCATTGCAGACAACATTTTTAATAAAATGAAAACAACTTCTTAAAAGGTTCACCCAGAATGGTGAATTTGTTAATGAGCAATACAGATTTCATTAAACACATGCCATGTATTAAAACAAATCAAATATTTACACTAACAATGGCTTAGAGTTAAGATAAATTGCAACATTCCAGGTCAAGAGTAAAAATATACCTCACCACCTCCCCATAACTGTAATAATTTCAATACACCTGAATGTCCAAGGACATGTCTACACTTTCACTATGAATTTATTAAAAGTTTTCTAAAATTGACGTTCAGACAGCCTAAGCATTGTGTCCAACCACAAGCAATATTTGTCCTTATCAACATTTTGTTCCAGATAACTAACTAACTTCCACAAAAAGGAACAAAATAATGCTTAAGAGATGAGATTCTAACAACTGTATACAGATAATAATTCAAAAACATTCAAAGTAATAATAGATTTTTTTGTATACACTATTGACAAAATTATTGAATTTTATGACTCAACAATGCACTTTATAAGCACACCAATGGTAATACAAGAAGTTTATCAGGGGCATTCACTTTTCTATTTTTCATAGTAGTATGATAAGAATAACCATAACATGAAGTAAAAATACTCCTAATAGTTATTTTTGTATTTATGTTCAAAAGGACACTGAACAGTATCATAAGAAGGTCATATTCAACATAAGACCAGATAATGACATCCTCCTTGAATTAATTCAAAATTTGTGTTCACACACAATTCTGATACAGCGCAACATACATGTAAATTTTGCTACAGTAAGAGCATCTATTCAGTCAATAATAAGATTATTAATCTGATGGTTGGTATACAAATTTCCAAAATTACTAGTACCCACAACAATAATAGTTTTTGAAGAGGAAGTAAGCAACAGTACGTTTAAGCTATACTATCAACTGAGAGGAAGGAACACTTTATGTTTATAGAAAAATTTAAATGTTTACCATTTGGCTTCACCATATGCACAATGTATTACAAGAAAAAATATTTACCAGTCATTTGAAATTGCAATTTACTGCCACTCTAAAACTTTAAATGCCATCTGACTGCCTATTTGAAAGTAACCCTCAGAGGGTGCTGTCTAAATATGAAGAGAGTGAAGACTAAGAACAAATTTATTTTAAAAATGACATATGGTATGAACATTTATAAAGATGGATAAATATGCTTATTGGTCAGATTTTTGTCTCTGAAGAGGACTTGAAATGTCATTATGAAGATCTTTACTCAGTAAAAGTACAAAATATTAAAATATTTACTGCCTTTGGGAAACAAGTAAACTCATCTGAAACAAATTACACTCTCAACCATACATCTACTGTTCTGTGTACAAAGAGAACACCACTTCACAACTGAAATACATTTTTCCTAACAGTCCACTCTAGAATATTTTGAGCATTTTTCCCTTAAGAATGACAAACAACTGACATTATACTCATAATATTAAAAAACAGTAAAAGGGTAGCAGGGGTAAGACAAGTACCAGTTCCACTGATACAGAAAGTCATGCCATGATAAAGAACATCAAAATAACTATTGCTAACTGTTTATTTCTAAGTCTGTAAATGAAGGAACCTTACACAGTGCAGAATAACACAAGGAATGTACAACTGAGTGGGAGCTCAGCAATATACTATCTGATAATCATTTTATAATGTAAGAAGAAATTACTCAGATTGTTTTGCCCCATAATTTACTACAACAATAACACAAACCACAATGTAGAAAGTGGCAAAGGGAGATGGGCAATGCAGAGGCCTGAAGTATGAACATGTCTGACATTCCTCAACATGCTCCTGTTTCTATATAATACTGGTTCATTTTTTTCAGGAGTAATTTTGGGAACATCATCAAGATATGAGATGTCATGGCAATCTCAAAAGCATAGCTTTGATACAGTGCCTCAACACTGTTGGTTGCTTAGGGGCGTGTGCCTTGCATTGGCTTTTACTCACTCTTTGGTTTGGACCAAACAAATACTTCATCCAAAAACCTCACATATAGGCTGCAGTAAAACGAATACAAATTTCATTTCCACGCATTCAACACTTGAACCAGATAATCTCATATACATGAGCATTTGCATTCCACATTATTCCACCACAGACACCATAAATTGCACAACCCAGTTTCGAAGACTGTGTTCTGTTTTTTATTTTAGTTCATTTCTGTTCAGTTCAGTAAAATAGTAATTCATTGTGACCAACAGTAATTGTAGTTATCGTGATAACAAACGTTATCTGCTCCTTCCACAAGGGGGGCGTAACATTATTGTCCCTTTCTTTCAGACCTAAAAGATGCTCACTTGCCATAAGCGAAGAGGGAGTGGGCTGATGGGCGTAATTCCTAATCTGGTGAAGGGAGATTAACTGGTTTGGAAAACTGTTGGACGAGCTGGTCTTCGGCATTTCCAGTTCCTCCCCCGAGGGCGGAAATTGGCCCGACGACGACGTCACCACTTTGGAAGCGGAAACGAGATCGCGTCGTAGGGGATGTATGAGGGTCGAGTAGATGCCGTGACATGCCCAGCTGGTGGTGATTCAGATGGTTGAGGTGGTGGTGAGCCTGCGCCAGGCCGCCCATCGACTGGATAGGGGTGAAGGCGGACGTCGAGGACTGCGTGGTGACGCTCTCATCGTGGACGAGTTGATAAGGTTGGCGGCGGCCGCGATGCTGGAGTCGGCGTACACCGACGAGGGCGCCGACGACACGATCACCTGCGCGTGGGCGTGGGGCGGCGCGGGCGGCGCCGACGGCAGCTGCGGGTGCAACGCAGCCGCCGCCGCTGCCGCCGCCGCGGGCCCCCGCCGCCTGCTGCTGGCCGCGGATCACCACCAGGTCCTCGCCGCCGCCGTCGCCGCCGCCGTTCATCTGGCGGTTGTGGTGCTCCAGCAAGGAGCGGTGGTGCGACGCCGCCAAGTGGTGCTCGCCCAGGGCCTGCCCGCCCTGCTGCAGGCACACCTCGTGCTGGTTCATGGCCTCCACGAGCGACGAAGCGGTGTCCGGGACACCTTGGGCCAGTACGCGTGCGGGTCGGCGGCCGGGTTGCCGCCGGTTGTTGGGCCGGCGCCGCCCGCCGCCCCCAGCGCCACGTTGCGGTTGTTGAGGCCGATGCCCGTGATGGGCGGCCGCTTGTCTGTTCGTTCCCATGCTTCTGCATGTGCTTCGTGAGGGACGTCTCTGTGTACGATTGCCGCAGTATTGACAGATATGCGTCTTCAGATGTTTGGACTCCTTGTGCTTGGGAATGTTCCAAAAGGAAGGCTCGTCGGAGAAGCACTTGTAGCAAGAATTGCATTTGTAAGGTTGTCGGTCTGGTGGCAGCGGGAGTGCGACTGCAGGTTGCTGAGCTGCGAGAACGCTTTGCTGCAGCCTGGATGCCGGCACTTGTAGGGTTTGTCGCCGGTGCGTGCGAATGTGCTGTTGCAAGTGCGAGAGCTGCGTGAACTTGCGTTGACAGATCTCGCAGCGGTACGGCTTGATGCCCAGATGGATGCGAGTGTGCTGCGACAAATAGAGCTGTTGGCGAAAGCCTTGCTGCACTGCGAGCACTTATACGGCTTGGCCTCGCGCATTGGATCTGGGTGTGCAGCTGCAGATCTGCCTCGAGCCGAACAGCTGCGCAGAAAGGCAAAGAACGTTAAGACAGAGTTGTGATGAGGCGGTTTCGCGTCGTGCAGCTGAACCAAGTCGTCGATTGGCGGCCGGCAGTCTGTGGTGATTGTTCTAGATGGCCATCAGCCCACAACCCACGGACTACCAGCCGCCGGCATCCAGCCGACAGCCGTCGATCACCGATTACTGATCGTCGAACGTCAGCTGCCGGCTAACGGCTGCCTGTCACCGGTCCACAATCATTATTCGTGATCGTGATCGTGAATAGTCCTCTACGGATGGATGGAGGAGGGCATCGTGGTGAGGAACATCTTCCTCTATTTTATAAACATTGTGATGCTCAACTTCGTCTTCAGATTTTTACAGAAGATAATAATTCAGTGGTAAAATGCATTCATTAAGATGTAACATTCTTTTGGAGAATGTGGTGCTATTTCGCCTAAACAATCACATGTTTTTACTACTTCGGTTTTTTTCTACTTAGAACATTAAAGAGTTCCAAAGTTGTAATTATATCATACTTGAAACGATGGCATTTGAGCACCACAACGTGAAACAGACAATGACAAAATGTAATAAAATATTAGAAGGGGCACCATGGGGTTTTATAAAAAACTTTTTGAACAAAAATACAGATAATGATATTGGGTTT